>JASDQU010100854.1:144063-169360 GCA_032191745.1 Picea mariana
TAAAGTCTCAATACAGCAAGTGAGGGCATGAGATGCAATCACAACTTAATGCCAAAAACGTCCTTTTTTATATCTTTTAGTCTACTTGGTGTGAAAAAGGGGTAAACTTGTGCCAAATAGACGTCTTTTCAAATCCAATTTATAAGTGTGAAAAAGACAAGTTCACTCGACAATCTTTTCTATTTTTTATAGCAAGTCAGAAAAGAGCTTAACTAGGACTCATGATCTTTCAAATTCAATTTTAATGAGTGTGAAAGGGACAAATCACTCGACGATATTTTCAGTTTTTGGATGAATCGGAAAAGAGATTAACTGAGAATCATTATTGGGAGTCTAATCAACATGTAAAGGGGGAGGCCAAGGCTTCTGTCTCGGCCTTCTGTCGAAAGTCAGTATCCTGTGGATAGCTAACAATAGCTTGGGAAAACCCAAGGCTTCCCAAGTCAAGGAGGAGAAGGTGCTAATGTAGGATACAGTCTTCGTGATGGTTCGAATATTCTCTCTTAATGGAAAAGAGATAGGTGGGGGAATAGGATGTCCCATCAGGTCATCCCAATCAAAAGGAACCTCATCAGGACTTGGAGGGAGAGAATTTGGGGGAAGAATAAATCTCTCTCATTTAGAAGGGGGAGGGTGTGGAATGTTGATGACATGGTTGAAAGGTGTGTCATTCTCTTCAGGGAGAGTAGGGTTGACCAGAGATTGCACTAGTATGGCCACTTCTTAAATTATAGGTTGAAGAGGATGCGTAGTAACGGGGGAAAGAGACGCTTCACACTTAACAAAGGGGGTGARGTTGGGAGAAGATTGTGTTGGTGGAACCACCGAGACAATCAAGGGAGGAGTGGTGTGAAGAGAAACCATGGATGCTTCAGAATTCGAAGGGATCTTAGGTGAGCCCCATGCTTCTGGTATCTCGACARTAATAGGACACAAACAAGTAAGGTGACTTCCTTTGCAAGTCMTGCAAAAGAATTTAGGMTTACGTTTGAGGCATCTGGGCTTCTCGATGTAACTAGCAGGGGAAAGAGATCCATCTCATGTATGATTAATAGAGGMAAGAGACGTGACATGAATATGATTTGGGGAAAAAAGAACGGTGCCCTCGACATAATTGGTAAAGGTTGGGGGCAAGTTGTCGACGTAGTTGGTAGAAGAAGTCGACCCATCTCTGACATAACTGGCAGAGGTTGGAGATGGAGCACTAGTGTGACTGACAGTGACCGGGTTGGAAATTGATGGTGTAATTTGAGTCCACTATCTAGGGAAAGATGGATTCTGAAAAATTGCAAGCTAGGCAGGATCTTGGTGTACCTCTTTTCCTAGCCCAGAAAGGTGTTGGTTCACTCCAAAATGGTTTGATGTTGTTTGGACAGGAATTGTCACTGGGGTTTGTGGAGAGACCGAGGTTGGATAAGGATTATTTGAGTGAGGATATATGTTGCCCCCTTGTGAAGGGGTCCTGTAAAGAGGGTAGCCCGAACCGTAAAATTGGTTCTCTCCATATGAAAGACCCGGTGGTAATTGAGGACCTGTCATGGAAAAAGTGTTCGAAGGAACTGACATGGTGGACAAAAGATACATGGGTGGGGGTAATAAGTGGGATAGGAACTCATCTAACTAATGGATCCTGAAAGAGCATATCTAGTATTAGATCCGTAGGGAGGAAGGTTCCAACCTCCCATGGGGACACAACTCATATCAAATGAAGAAGTAGTCATCGGTGTTGAAGGAAAATCTCCCTGCGTACAGGTAGATCTCCTCTTGAGGGATAGACTCTTAACTCTTCAGACAGAAGATGCTTATCATGGACACTGACTTCCTTTTAGATCTAAATAAACTAATGTGTGAGGAGGAAGGAGAAAAGAAGTGCCTCTTACCGATGTTTGTCCCTGCACAGTCCGAGTTGAGCTCCAATCTTGAACTCCTCGATAAGCCCTGTAGACAAACAAAGATACAACCAACTTCCTACTCTACTAGGATTAGTTCGAAACAGATCTATCTATTAGAGACAAATTTATGTGAKATCAAACACAKAATTGAAAGAAACAGGCCAAGCATATTATATTAAAGAGAACAACAACAAAGAGTGCTTATAGCCATAGATGTGAGTGTAGCAGCTTCATCAAGTTCCCCTTGTCCAAACCCTTGCTTAAACAGTCCACACGCAGAATGTTGATGCTCCAAATGACATACCACTCATGAGATCATAAGTTTGGTATAATTCTCAATYTCCATTCCCCCTCCTCCATGGAAACCCCTCATTATATAGGATTTGGAGGTTTAACCACCATGGAGAAGATCTCTCATCAGATCCACTAAGAAAGGGATCTCTAAGATATTTGGGGAGAAAATATCTCTTAAGGATTTTAAGGAGGAAATATTTCAACCATCCATGAGATCCTCCACCTTCCCTAAAAAATAGGAAACCAAATGTGAGGTGGATCCTCACACTTAATTACTTTATTTTTCATGAATATTAATAATAATTCATGTGCACTTGATTCTCACACTTAATCCATTTCTTTTCCATGAATATTAATAATAATTCATGTGTACTTAGTATTTCTGCCTTCATGTGACATAGGTTATTCCATGGTGTCAAGGTGTATGTGACACTTATACGACACTTTACAACACTTAGGGCGAGGTACCTAGGTGTGCAAATTTCATGTGTAACAGAGTGCCCCCTAAAGTGTGAGGTCAAAAGAGAGAATGATGGCYGAAACACTTTACAAATCTTTAAAGCAAGGGTGTAGACTCAGAGAACCTGGTAGAAKCTGCACACAAACATCCATCAAATATTATGACATGCTTMAAACCCAAGGCAGGCATTCCTATGCTTGGGTGATCAAGACTTGCAAGATATGGCCGCCAAAAAATACACTACGGATCCACAATTATATTGATAAAAAGGTATAGACATCGAAAATACACTGTGGATCTATACTCCCATGACTTGAACTGATCATAGCCACAAAGAATACACAGTGGATCTATGAGATGACAAGACATAGCCATGACCAATACAAAGTGGATCTATGTGACAATATATGTGTCATCGTTCAAGAGAAACTTCATCGCAACCTAGGCAAAGTACATATCAGAGTGATCACTCAACCCAGGGTCTTCTTACCGATCCCGATGTAGTACGAATCTAACCATGCGAATCTATTTCCTGATGTCGAACATGGCAGAAACCACTTGATTACCGGTCAATGATGTAAACCGTTAACAAGCACGAGGGAGAACACTATTGATGTCAATGATTCCCAAGGTACTTCTAGTACATTCCAACGAATGTGAATGGATGAGCTGAAGTTGAACATTCATGAAATCATCTGATTATAGGTCAATGATGTAAACCCGTTGTCGAACGTGAGGAGGCCTATCATTGAGGCATGCAGGTCCCAAAGTACTAACTAGTTTCTAAGTCTAGTTCCTGGATAATGTGTTGAAGTCGAAAGGAATATACTCGTCGAAGGAGGGCCTTGATGTATCCCCCATAAACGACATGAAATGGACACAGAGATGTAATTGGTAGATCAAATGAACATGGACTAACATGGGTATTGAGACAAGATATTTTTTATGACTGACTCTCGAGGCAGATACTTCCCTTGAACACTGAGGCACGACAACAGAGACATGACATGGACCAAAACTTGATGATGCAGTGGATGTTGTGACTTACGTCAGGTGACCCAAAGGAATGTAGGAAACTCCAAGGATTGGCTCAATGCAGAGGTTCAGTGGATTGAAATGCGTGCAAAGACAAGGTGTCGTGTCCAAGGGCGACCATAAGAGTTACTTGGTGATGTTCTCAAAAACTGCTTGGCTTGCTTCTTTCAAATTTTTCCCCCATCCAGATAGATGAGTACCTCTTTTTTATTTAACAAGCTTGAGGAGGGTAACACATGCTCGATATAACTCACCTTCGGTAAGTTCCTCTTCCTTTGTTTAACGAACTGGAATAAGTAAGGGTTCGGTCCTGTATGGGCCTGTCGATGTTTGTTTTAACGAGTCCAAATATAGAAAACTCGAAGGTTTTTCATGATTATAGAGTCTGGAAAAACACTTAAAAGAGAACTCTATCGGTTCCTTTTTCGTAAAGTAGTCTGATGAGACCGAAAAAGAGATAAACTATCACTCAACAGATGTTTTCTTCAAATACTTTAATGAGCGTGAAGAGAACAAGGTCGCTCGGCAATATTTTCATGTTTAGATGTTTAGAGAGTCTGAAAAGAACTTAAAGATGACTCCAATGTTGTCCTTTTTCATAATGTTAGTCTCCCGAGGCTGAAAAAGAGATAAATTATCACTCGAAAGATGCCCTTTCAAACCTTTTAACAAGTGGGAAAGGAAGCAAGATCACTCGACAATCTTTTCATGTTTAGAGAGTTTGAAAAGAGCTTAAAGGAGACTCGAGAGGGTTCCTTTTTCATGTATCCATACAGGTCCGAAAAAGAGATAAAAGTCTACCTGGATGCATTCTCATGTATTTACAAGCATGAGAAAGAACAAATACTAAGCTCGGTATGCCCCCATCTTGAGAGCTAGTGGCTTAACTCCAGAATGATCATCAAAGGCTGGAGACATGCCCTCCAAGCTTCAATTCATTCACTGACTTTGAGGTTGTCACAAATTTCTTTACTAGAGGAGAAAAAGGAGAAGGGTGGATGAAAATAAGGTTCAAGAGAGGTGACCAGTTAATTTTTTAATGAGCTTGACACAGGAAAATAACTATGCTCAGGGCCTCTGTTTCATTTTTTAATGAGCTTGCCACAGAGAAGAGAAACTATGCTTGTGGCCTTTGCTTGATCATGGCTTCCAAGAGAATAACGCTTTGGAAGGATACCATGTCAAGGGACAAAACTCGGTCATGGGCTCTAGGAGATCTTCACTGGATGGAATATAATCACTTGGGAAGGAACACATGTCGAGGGTCATGACAGGGATAAGGAGATCAGGCTCCAATAGCCCTATCAAAGAGATCACCATGTCAACTACCGGATCTAAATCACCAGAAGTTGAAGTCATTGGAGACAATGCCACATAATTGACATGTGGTGAGGGAAATACTGTCTGCATATAAGAACCATTTAGGGAGGTAATCCTATCAGGACCGATGAATGAAAGTTGATTAATAGTCACAATTCTTCCATCGTGGGGGAAAGATATCACACGGAAAAGAGTGGACACAATAGCTTTCATGGAATAGACATAATCTCGCCCAAGGAGTAAAGTGAAATCCAAGGGGTCTCGGACTACCATGACATCAATAAAGACAGTTTTCCCTCCCAAAGTTATGGGAAACTGAGGGAGGGTCCCTAAAGGTTGACTAGTTCGTCTATTAAAAGCTAACAGATTATGTGTAATCGGTACAAGCTGTGGACAACCCAAAGCGTACCAAGCAAGAGAAGACAAAATACTAACGGACGCACCTTCATCTATCAGCGTTTGAGGAACGTCCCAACCACAAACCTGTATTTTAATTTGGAAAGTAATCTGAGAGGGAAGACAAGGTCTAGTTAGCGCACCCCAATAAAAAAGGATGGCCTCATTACTTGGAGGGGGTTTCACGGGAGAAGGAGGAATGCCCCCCGGCACGGTAGATTCTGTATCAACAAGAAAAACATGGGCAGTATCGGGTTTACTCTCTAGAGGGAGAGTAGGATTGACCAATGATTGGATCGGATCAACTGTGCAGGCACTCTTCAAAGGAAGAGTGGGATTAACCGATGATGGAATCAGATCAACCACTTTGGCACTCTTCGGATGAAGGGTGGGACTGACCGAGGAAGGGATTGGATCAACCACTTTGGCACTCTTCAGATGAAAGGTGGGACTAACAGAGGAAAGGACTGGATCAGCCACTTTGGCACTCGTCAAAGGAGGAGTGGGATCGACCGATGACAGAACTGAATCGACCACTTTGGTTTCATTCTCTAAGGGGATAATGGGGTCTACGGGTGGAAACGGATCGACCGCTTTGGAGTCACTCTCTAATGGGAGAGTGGGATTGACCGAGGATAAAAACTGATCGACCACTTGGGTTACACTCTTTTGCTGAAGAGTGGGGCTGATCGATGATGGAACTGGATCAGCTACTTGGGTTTGTAGTTCAATCGAGGAGGAAACTAGATTGACCACCTGATCAACCAGATTGATCGGGGATGGAACCGGATTGACTAGTTCATCAACTAACGATGAGTTGGGGGAAATCTTATGATAACCTTTTGGAAGTTGAAGTTTTTTCAAAAGAGAAGAAGCCTCATCCATGCGAGGACAAAGGTGAGAGTAATGATCACCCTTGCATAACATGCAAGGAAACTTGACATTTGTCTTCTTCTTACCAACCTTAACATCACTAGTTGACAGGGTATCATTGGCATGACCAGCAGAGGCCAATGACATGGAGGACCACATTTCTAAGACCTTCATAAGACCAGGGCAATCCCTTAGAAAGTGGTCACCCTTACAAAGACTGCAAGGGAATTTGGGTTTCATATTCTTCATTTTAATCTTGTTGATCTCATCAACACTCCCAGTACTATTAACGGTAACTGGTTTCTTAGAGCCAACATCTGATGTTGTTGGGGCCTTGGTCCTTTTCGAGATTTTCTTCTTCTTCTCTTTCTGTTTCTTCTTCTCCTGATCAACCTGGCTACTTGATTTAGAGCTTTCACTAGGCGAAGAAGGAGAAATGGAAGGAGACTCGATGGACGAAGAAGGTGAAAATTTAACATGAGGTTGATGTGTGGGTGGTGTAATGCCATCTAAAGTGTTAGGTGCAGTTGAAACATTGGGAGGATTCAGGATCACGGGAGTGGAGAACAACCAAACTGGTAATMCGATGGTGATTCCTGGAAGACTCAATGTGGCAATATACGGAGGACCAAAATTTCCAAATGAAGGAAAGGTATAAGGTTCCCCAGGAGAAGGGGTTCCTCCATTGGTACTCTYGGGATTCGATGCCATTAACACTGACTCGACCTAAGGTCCACTAAGTAAAATAAACAACACATGCTATAAATCTGAGAAGCAATCAATCAAACAAACCTTCCTACGATGAAACCACTAGTTGGTGATGAAATCCAACATCACAAGATCAAAATAGGAAGGGGCGAGGATAGAGCGGGTGGATCAGTTACATTGGTGACCTGCTTAACGGACTTACACCTTGGTGCAATCTTCCACGCAGTAATTGTGGATTTACCCTTCAAGGAGCCCGAGTGATTTTGACCAACGTCTATTCTAGGTACAGTGAGACTTCCCTTCACCATCACCTTCTGTGGGACCCTAAAGATTATGGCTACTAAGGTCACCAATTTGTAGTAAGCCCCTGGGTGGGTACAGTCGACAATCCAGTTGGAACGTATGGGCAGGATAACAAGTCCGAAATCAACCCGAGAGGCTCCCACACATAATCGTGGGTATACCTTCAAGTGACCCCCAATATACGATCCGACCACATCAAACAGTTGAACCATGGAGGGATAATCTTCGTAATTCACCCGAATGCGACCTCGTGCATAACCCCTGTGTGAGAGGGGGATCCCAGAAATCCTATACGAAAATTGGATTTCACTCTCCCTACCGCAAGATACTAAGTTTTTTTGATATCTTTTAAAAGTTATCCTTTCAACCTATTCCAAATCCCTACACCTTAAACTAATGTAGGTTTGCTAACAAAGATGTAAAACGTCTGATAAATTTTAGTTTAGCGCTTGATTTTTAAGGCTGTTGTTACTCAAAAGGAAAATGGTTTGGACAATATGGTGTTTTGACCGACTCGAAAGTTATGCAAAGGGATGAAGATGCAATCTTTTCATTTCGATGAAAACTATGCTAGGAAAAGGCGAAAACATTCATCATTTTAGATGCACAATGTCCCAAAAATGCCCGAGAACATGCAATTCCGCTACTTCAAATGCAAGCTAGTTTCACTACCTAAAATCAATAATGCATATATGTTCTTTGTTTTATTATGATGTATACATAAAGTAAACACAAAACCTGCAATGCTCCATTACTTTCAATCAGGAGAAAGAGTCCTATGCAGATGCAAAAGACACGAAGAAAAAGACTACAAACAAAGCATGCACTCAAGGTAGTGAGAAATGAAGGGAAAAAAGAAGAAGCTTGGTCTAAAAAGAAATCAATCAAGGATCCTAAAACCAACAAGCATCCGAGTGTAATAAAATGCAGAGAAGAATCCAAAAAGAGACAGGGAGAAAGAGAAAATACCCAAATTGTCCCGACATAACAAGCAGCTAGAAAGAGCAATTTTCACATTTATGAAAAGGGTTTCAAGATCCAATCAAAACAAGAGGAAGTGATAAGCATCAAAAACTGATCCAAAGAACTTCACAAACCATTCACAAAGACTGGTAAAGATTTCCACAAAACAGGTTGCAAAAAAACTAATGAGAAAAAGGCAGAAAAACCCCAAGAAGGAGGATGGCGCTCCCCCAAAAGGGTACACAGAGTGTTATAATGCTCTGTCTAAGGCCTTTACGGAGTGCTGGCACTCTGATATCAAGGGCAGGGAGCGCTAGGCTTCCTAGAAGCTCAGAAAAAGAGCCAAACAATTGCAAAACATTCACCCAGAATGCATAAAAATTGGTGAAAATGTAAGTGAAGATGGGAGAAGGCTAATGGATCATAAACAAATAGAAAAAGTGATATTAAAGGTGGTGAAAGGGCAGGGAAAAAACAAGGAAAGACAATAGGATTCCTTCCCCAATGGAGTCGCCAATTTTTGTTGAAGGAAAATCTCCCTGCAGACAAGTAGATCTCCTCTTGAGAGCTAGACTCTTAACTCTTAAGACAGAAGATGCTTATCATGGACATTGACTTCCTTTTAGATATAAATAAACTAATGTGTGAGGAGGAAGGAGAAAATAATTACCTTTTACCAGTGTTTGTTCCTGCACAGTCCGAGTTGAGCTCCAATCTTGAACTCCTCGATAAGCCCTGTAGACAAACAAAGATACAACCAGCTTCCTACTCTACTGAGATTAGTTTGAAATAGATATATCTATTAGAGACGAATTCATGTGAGATCAAACACAGAATTCAAAGAAACAGGCCAAGCATATTATATTAAAGATAACAACAACAAAGAATGCTTACAGCCATAGATGTGAGTGTAGCAGCTTCATCAAGTTCCCCTTGTCCAAACCCTTGCTTAAATAGTCCACATGCAGAATGTGGATGCTCCAAATGACATACCACTCATGAGATCATAAGTTTGGTATAATTCTCAATATCCATTCCCCCTCCTCCATGGAAACCCCTCATTATATAGGATTTGGAGGTTTAACCACAATGGAGAAGATCTCTCATCAAATCCATTAAGAAAGGGATCTCTAAGATATTTGGGGAGAAAATATCTCTTAAGGATTTTGGGGAGGAAATATCTCTTAAGGATTTTAAGGAGGAAATATTTCAACCATCCATGAAATCCTCCACCTTCCCTAAAAAATAGGAAACCAAATGTGAAGTGGATCCTCACACTTAATTACTTTATTTTTCATGAATATTAATAATAATTCATGTGCACTTGATTCTCACACTTAATCCATTTCTTTTCCATGAATATTAATAATAATTCATGTGTACTTAGTATTTCTGCCTTCATGTGACATAGGTTATTCCATGGTGTCAAGGTGTATGTGACACTTATACGACACTTTATGACACTTAGGGTGAGGTACCTAGGTGTGCAAATTTCATGTGGAACAATCGGAGCCATGGTGCCCCCAGGTCCAATGCTAGGATTCATATATGTGGGCCAGGGAGAGGGATGCATGGGGGAAGTCATATCAACAAAAAAATGGCTAGAGACCCAAGGTGCGGACTGAGAATTGTAGTTCTTCATACCATTGTGAAAAACGGATGGATTTTCCCCCATGAACGTCATGGGGGGGGGGTTAGCAGTAAACGAAGGAGCAAAAGGAACTCCACTATCAATGATAACAAAGACCCATCATGAAATCCTATGGTCAACTAATGATCAAAGAGAATACCAAAAAGTCAAACGACCAATATGCATGCAAACGGGCTAAAGTGGCTGAGTGGCCTCCCTCGCTAAAGAAGGTATGTCTCATCCAAGAGGGACCTAAGACTCCCCGCTAAATTTTGGAGGTAACAGAATCAGTTATAAGGGCCCTCGTGAAATTAACAACTAGTCGGTCAGACCCCCCCGGAGAGGTAATCCTCCATAAAGGTTATGTGTCATCCGACCCTTATTTGACTCAGGGTACAAGCAGAATAACCCCTGCAAGTAACCTATGAGATACCTAAGTCAAGAAAATAATAAACCACTGTATAACCAATGCACAAGTGAGCAGTCGTAAGTCTGGATCACCGTATGGGAAGGTTAGCAAAGCCCAAAACCTTGAAAGCATCGCCTCTCATAGAGGTATGGGCACTAGAAAGATCCCCAAATACGAATAAATCCATAGAAATATCTCTGACGCTAGGTGAGTATCCAGGGGTTATCCCTTCAACTAACTTCGTGCGACCTCGTGATTAACTCTGGTGTGAGCAGAGCCTCCTAATATTACCAATTATACAATGGACTTCTCAACTCCCTGTCTCAGACACATATGTTGATTTAATTGACATGGAGAAGTTTACTCACAAAAGCCTATTCCAAGGCACTAAATCCTAAGCTAGTTGGTGCACCCTAAAAATAAAATCGTGACTAATCAATTTTAGTTTAAAGCATAATTTTTATTGGTCGTGGTTACTCAAAAAGGTATGGAGGTGAAACTCATGGTGTTATGAATCTACTAGAAAATAAATATGGATATAATGCAAAGTCTATCTTTAACTTTTCAATGAATGATATGATAATAAAAACAATGCAGTATTCAATTTAAAAACTGCAATCCAGAAGTAAAATACAATCTTTCGCTACATGTGCTAAGCTAATGAAAAAATTCAAAGACAAAAATGCAAACCAATGCAGAATGCATATTTTTTTGTATTTTCAATATTCTAAAAAGAAAATGCATGGAATTATAAGCAACTTGACAGATGAATTCTACAGTGTATAAAAGAAGTAACTCAAGCAGAATACCAGACAGCCAAGCAAACAACCCAGAAACCAAGGATGAATTAAAAATAGAAAACAAAGAGAAAGACTACGCCCAAAAATTCAACTCCAAACAAGCTTCCTATTATCCCATATAATCTCAACAGGCACTATAGAGCCCTAAGAACGCTCAGCAATATTTAAATCCTACCCAACATTCACTCAACCAAGCAAACAAGCAAGGGGAAGTAGTATACGCGACTACTCATGAGAACAGAGCATATATATGCCTCTTGCAGTGAGACAGCAAGCGTGTATACGTGACTATCAGGACAAAAGGGGAGTATATGATTTAAAACAAGGCCAAGCAAGGGTAAAAGGTTGAAAACTCAGACTCAAAGTGAACAGGATCTGTCAAGCAGTGATACGACAAGAAACACAAAGGAAAAAGAGCAATGTAAGATGAAAAAGTACTTCAACCCTTAGAAGGAATATCTCTCCCCAGTGGAGTCAGCATTTATGTTACAAGGGAAAAACTCTCTATGGTCAAGGGTAAACCACAACAAACAGGTATGACTGCATAAATTAACTCAATTCCAACATATTTTATATAAACTAATGTGCAATACAAGAAAGAGGCCTACCTCGATCCAACGTTTGATGATGTTCCACCATTGAGCACTTTCACCCAAAGCTTTATGCCTACGAGAAGTTCTCAACAAACAGTAAAAGCAATTATATAGTGATGATACGAAAGGGGTTAGCACATCAGATAGCATAATCCATTAATAAACATTACAAACATGGCCATGGATAGTAATCATATATTTGCAAGATACCAATAGGATGAGAAAGGAGTATTTCTATTAATAGTTCATCAACAGAAGTGTCAATGTTATAGACTTCCATGTCAGCATGGTTTTAAACCAAGAAACCAAGTTCCTTCCAACTGGGTCCCCACCACTTCAATCCTCCACCAAAGGAAATCTCATGAGAAAGAGGCAAATAGGTCCTCTCAATAATAAGGGAAGAGCTTGGGGGCTGAACACTATGTTTAGACTTGAGGGACAAAGGGATGCAGACTCAAAATGAAGTAATTTATCCAGAGTAACTTTGCTCTCAAAGTTGAATTCTTTCTCCTTCTTTTCCATAGTTTGAAATTGTGCTCTTATAGCTTCCAGAATGTAACTGAAGGGCCGAGTCGGAACGTTTCCAGTATATGGAAGGCCAAGGATCAGAGATATTTTGTCATGATATGGAAACCCGAMCTCATTTATATTTTCTGGCACAAATCCCGATATACGCGAGATGTAATGGAGAAGCAAGCGTATATGCATCTTGCATAGYAGTTAGGGAGCGTATATGTGGAAAAATTTATATTTTTAGCTYTAGATTCATCAAAAAAGGGATGAAAAGTCTGCATAGAGAAATGGAAAAAGGTCCTCTGTGAAAGATAGCACTGGTGAGGAAAATCTTGCTATAACAACATGAAAGAAGGATGGGTCGTGGATACCTTGCATTGACTACCGTCATTTGAACAAGGAAACGATMAAGAATCAATACCCTTTGTCGAGGATTGATGATCTGTTCAATCAGATGAAGGGTGCGACGGTGTCGTCAAAGATCGATTTGTTGTCAAGGTATCACCAATTATGGATCAAGGATGATGAAAACCCTAAGACCGCCTTTAAGACAAGGTTTGGACATTATGAGTTTATTGYTTTACCTTTTGAACTGACAAACGCCCCAGGGGTATTTATGAGTTTGATGAACGAGGTGTTCCACAAGTACTTGGATAAAATCGTCCAAGTATTTATTGATGATATTTTTATTTACTCTCGGACGACAGAGGAGCATGACGAGCACTTGCGCTAGGTACTACATTGTCTGCGAGAGAGTAAAGTGTATGGGAAGTTGTCCAAAACCTCATTTTATCAATCAAGGATTCACTACTTAGGGAATGTCATCTCTGGCGAAGGTATCTTCGTGGATCCAACAAAGGTTGAGGCTATTATGGAATGGCCTGCACTGACGAATGTCCCGGAAGTGGTGGCTTCATGGGTTTAGCAGGATACTATCGACGGTTCGTCGAGGGATTTTTGAAGATAGAAAATCCAATCATGGAATTGCAGAAGAAGAACAAGAAGTTTGTTTGGACCGAGAAATGCGTGGAAGCATTTCAAAGGCTCAAAAAGATATTGACAACAACACCGATACTAAAGGTCCCTGAAATGGACATGGACTTCTTGGTATGCACTGACACATCCAAGGAAGGCTTAGGCGGAGTCTTGATGCAAGACGGTCGAGTGATCGCTTACATATAGAGGAAACTGAGAAGGCATGAGGAGAACTATGTGATGCATGATTTGGAATTGTTAGCCATTTTTTATGCCTTGAGAGTTTGGAGACACTACCGTATTGGATGAAAATTTGAACTAAAAATGGTCCACTTTGGACTACAACACATCTTTATGCAAAGCGACCTGAACGCACAACAACGACATTGGTCGGAATTTCTTAGTGAGTATGATTTCAAGAAAATTTACATAAAGGGAATAATGAACCAAGTGGCATATGCATTGAGTCAGAGACCACGCATCTTTTTTGGTGTTGCCTCTTCTTATGGATCTACATGAAAGGATTCTAACCTTACAGTGCGACGATGACTGGTACAAAGAGGTCAAGGATTTTATCAGACAAAAAACAATGATTGTACCAAGATTTGAAGGATTTACATTGAATGATGATGCACTATTTGATATTTAAAAATTGAATTTACATACCACCGAACAACGAGTTGAGGAGTTTGATCCTAAACAAGGCTCACAGAGCAGTATACATGGATGACTCAGGAGTCACGAAGATGAGGGTAGACCTTAAACTCTTATTCTTCTCGAAGGGAATGAAGGAAGACATAGTCAACTATGTGGCTAGATGTCTAGAATGTCAGCAGGTAAAGGTTGAACATAGACATCCAACAAGATTACTACAGCCACACACTATTCTGAAATCAAAATGGGAGGTTATTTCGATAGATTTCATCATTGGATTTCTACTGACGACAAGGAGACACGATGCGATTTTCGTGGTAGTCGACACTCTAATGAAGAGTGCTCATTTTATTCCTGTGCGTACTATGTATCAGGCACCTGACATAGCTAGAGTTTTCATCAATGTGATTGGGAGGCTGCATGGCATACCTAATAGGATTATATATGATTGAGGATCAGTGTTTACTAGACGATTTTGGACTAGTTTAAAAGAGGCCTTGGGAACCCAACTTAACTTTGGTACTTTGTATCACCCAGAGACTGACAAGCAAACCGAACAAACGAATTGGACCTTGGAAGACATGTTGCGCATGTACGTGATGGACCAACAAAAGCGTTGGGAATAATTCTTGCAACTGGTAGAATTCTCTTATAACAACAATTACCAAAGCACCATTAAGATGGAGCCTTTTGCGTTTCTTTATGGGTGACCATGTCAGAGGCCTTTGAGTTGGGATCAGCTTGAGGATAGGGTCTTGGTGGGACCAAAAGCGATCCAAGAAATGGAATATTAAATGAAAACTATAAGACAAAGGATCAAGGAAGCGCAAGATCGACAGAAGAGTTATGTCGATGCGCGTCGTGTCGATCGAAGTTACAATGTGGAGATCGAGTATTTTTTAGGTTGAAACCGAATAAGAGTTCGATCAAGTTTGGAAAAGGGGATAAACTATCTCCTAGGTTCATGGGATCCTATGAGATTATGGAAAAGAGAGGCCCATGGCCTAATGACTAGCCTTGCTTGATTCTTGAGGCGTCTGCATGATAGTTTTCACATATCCGTTTTGAGGCATTATATTAGTGATCCCACACATGTTACTGACATGAGTTCCTTGCAGGTATCGGAAGATGGGGTGCTCACGGCTAATCCCATCCACATCATGGATCACTGCATTCAACAACTACGATGTCGAACAGTAGATCTGGTCAAGGTCCTGTGGGACAACTATACTCCACACTCGAGGAACTGGGAAGATGCATATGATATGCGCCAATAGTTTCCATTTTTTATTGATAGATAGATTTATTATACTGTGATACACATTATTGCGGCACTTATATACTATGAAACTTCGAGATGAAGTTTAGACCAAGAGGGGGTGTATGTAACATCCTGCTCTTCCGTGCACTGAGCAAACTTATTCTTTGAGGACACTTGCTTGCAAGTGATCCAAATTATTATACTATTGGGCATTTGATAATGATTATGAGGCGTTATGGATTGATGACATTTTATTTTGTTGTATTGACATAGACAGGTGCTATTGACTCAGTTTTCCTGAGTGTGGAGGATTTTGGACCTCGAGTATGCAGAGGCATCGATGAAATGCCTTGGACTCTGAATCAAGTCAGGGAGTGGACTATTGGGGGTTTGATTGTTATGTATATGGAATTTGCACATCTGATTAGATGATATGATTATGGATATTATTTTTGACATGATTCATTGACAATGCAGGCTGACGATAGCTTGTCGACCAGACTCACATGTGGAGTAGAGGGGTCACACACAATAACCAGAGACATTGAGGGAGAGGTGTGGACAATAGCCCTGCCACATCCTACTACCACTCCCACCATGGCTTGAACTGTAGGTTAACGATTACCTATTTCTAGAAGACCCACGATGTCATGAGGGTTGACTTCGACAATCGCTCACGATGATTCTAAGGTGCGTGCAATAAAGCAGGGGCCTTATTCCTTAGAGGTCCTTACTCTCCCACAAGATCACCTGGTGGAGTATTGAATCCAGGGGTTTTTTATGTCTACCAAGTCAATCAAGAGGCGAGTGGCACCTTTGAAGAATGTAGTGCGTCCTGAAGGGCACGTCGCGCAAGAAAAACGAAACGAGGCGAGTGGCACCCTTGGATCACGTAGTCCATCCTAAAGGGCACGCCGTGCAAGGGAAACAGAATGAGGTGAGTGGCACCCTTGGAGCACTTGGTGCGTCCTGAAGGGCTCGTCGCGTGGTTAAATAATAAATGAATAAACTGAGATGTCCTTAGAACTAATAATGTGATAAGAAATATTTAAAAACAATTTCCCTAATAAAATGTCGCCCAAGCTCGAAAATTAAAATCTAGGTTTAAGTGATACTTGTGATAAAAAATATATATTTATATAAAAATAAAAATAAATAAACAATAATAATAATCATCATTAATCATGTAATGAGAAGGGGGTAAGCGATTCAATTAATTTTTAAAAAATCTTTTGGGGGATAAAATTTAAAAAGGGGGAAAAAGGGGAAATAATTGTTTTGTTACATATGCTAATTAAAAATTTATTAATTAAAAAGAAAAAGGGGAAAAAGGTAATTTTCTACACTTGTCAATTTGAGTTTTAAATGAAAAGGGAAAGAGGGAAATTTAAAAGAATTAGGAAACTAGGAAAAAAAAGCGGGAAGCATAAAGAGAAAGGGAAACATAAGGAAAAAGAAGAAAGACTAACTTAGTAAGGTATCTTGCATTTAAGAACTTTCTAAATTGAACTCAACTAGTGATTTAGTAAGGGGGTAAGTCATTAAAATGTGTAAGGGAATATGGGGACACCTAGGAGCGATTCTAGGAATCCTTTTAGGTGGGTGAGAGAAATAGGAGTGATTAATTAATGAATGAAATTAATTTATGGTGCAATGAAGGGGATGGGTGACACATGTATGGGGAGGATTTTTATGAATTAAATTATTGAATAATAAATTAAATGGGATTTTGGGAAAGTAAATGACTTATAAAATTTATATAAAGGAGGGAGGAGGAGGAGGATGGATCTCCTCTGTTATGTGTAACGTTACACTGCAGAATTTTAGACTTGACTGACTTACCTTGTGGGAGTTGGGATACCCAAATCGGTGAGGAGAGGTAGCTTGACCTTACAAGGCCTGTTGGGAGCTAGTTGTTCTTTGGTTTTGTGTGTGTGGCCCTTTTGTGGCTCGGGGGGATAAGGGGGAAGAAGAGTAACTCTAGCGTTGGTTGGGAGGTACTGGTGAAGTCTCATCAGTCGGAAAGTGAGAGTTGCACGGAGCGCATGGGACAAAGACTCGGAGCGGTCGACTGGAGATCGATACACTTGATTTTATTCTGCATGGTAGATTATTATTTACCTTACGCTTTCATTTCTGTACTTTTCACTGTGTAAAGAAGATGTTAACTTAGCATTTTAATTGGGAACTAAAAATTCCCCATAGCCTTAAGTTCGCTACTTGATTTGATTCCCTTGGAATTCGATCCCTGAATGTTGTGACTGTCCTATTGGTTTTATTGATTTGTGAAGATTTGTTCTTTTTACTTCGCCCTCACCCCTAGCTCATTAGTCCATGCCTGAGCAGTCGGCCAGGAGCCGGATCGACGGTCAACACTTTGGTGTTAATAGACCTATAGATCCTAATGCCCTGCTTTTTTATGCGGGGATGATGAGCGAAGGATAGTTGGCCCAGATGTCCACCCCCTATTGATTGTTCCTGGTTGACGGATTTCCTTGCGCCTTTTGGGAATGAGTACTTCTGCAATTGTTTATCCTTTCCTTTCGCGATTCTCTTATTACCCTCTATGTCAATGAAATGATCTTTGTGATTTTAATGAAATGTCCTCTGCGTTTGATGAAATGAATTTTGCGGTGTTTTTTTAGGTGTTATGGCGGGAGATATTGCTTGGGATACCCTGTTGAGTGCAATTTCAAGGCGTTTTCTTTTTATGTTTTGGACTGTGATTTTTATTAGCTAACTCGACAATAGAATTGTGATTTTCATTACCCTGTTGTGTGCAATAGAACTGGGCAAATTGAATGGGACAACATAATTATAATACGTTTGCATATAAATTACAGATATATTAATGCGTATATGTTGAACAATGTATTTATATTGGACTGTGTTTTCCACTTGAATAACAACATTTGATTATGTGTTGACTGCGTTTTACCTTGATTGACAGTAAATTTGCGCCTTGATAAAAATGAACCTTTACCTTGAATACTATGTTTGTACCCAGCGAATGTAATCGATGTGATTTGGTTGGAGTCATAATTTCTCTTGATAGACGTATTTAGTGTATGTGTAATTGGTAGTTGTAAATTCTCTACACAACTAATGGTAAATCAATACACGACATATGGTATAGAGGTAATGGTATTTGTTTACACAACAAACTGGTGTAGGAGTAAAGCATGTAGAGTTTTGAATTCCTTCTGCATTTTACCTATCTCTGGAAGGATGGATTCCACATACCTTCTTACTCTATGAATTTTATTTCTTTGAATAGTGAATTGTAATGAAAAGGGCAGCGATCTCGCTGCACGTCAGAGGTGATTTTGTATTGTGGATGGTTGCAAATTTCACTGTGCATGTTCTGCACTTTCATGTGTGTTCCTATGCTTGGTTTGGTAAGTTCTACGTCCACTTAATTGAGAGACTGCGCTTTTATGGTGCTTTGACTGCAATGTTATTTGAGTGCATGCGTGTTGATTTGAGGATTCTACATCCAACTTAGCATTGATACTGCGAATTTACTAAGATGTGACTACGAAATTTACGTGTGTACTCATGGCGATTTGAAACACACATACTCACTCTTAACTTAAAACTCTCTCTTTTCCCCCACATACCTAGTGATTTTATTAAGCATCGATTCAGCATATCATTACTAATAGTGAATTTTTTTACTGATATTTAATTATCGATTTTAGGGAGTTAAAATCCAATTGGACTGCACTTACTTGGGAACTGATGCACTTATTGGTGACTAGTAGCATGATTTTTACCTCTAGGAATTTAATGGATAACGTCATCAAGTCTGAAAGGATGCCAATTCTAGGCAGCCACAAAAAGGGTCAACGATTCTCCTGTGGTGCGATTTTACCTTATAAATTTTGTTTACCTGCAATCCTGTAGATAGCCAAGTCGTTAATTCTTTTTACATGATAGCTTTACCTTTAGACAACGTTCGGTTGTTTCCTCGAATAAAGGACAATGTTATTTATAGTTAATGGTTAATCCCTTTTGTGGTCGGTAAATGCTTCGGCAACGATAATGCCGACAACATCTCTTTTGTTGACAGCGTCATAGTTGTTGACCAAGACCCTTCCTTAAGTTAGCAACATACTTAGCAAACAAAAAATATGGAATACACAACGATGTATCCCAAGATTTCAGTAAACGCTTGACAGTATTCTTTTTGGCAGCGGTATGTCCTTATTGTCAGTGATTTCCATTAACTAAGGTGGTGTTATCAATAAATACAAAATTACAATGATTACATCAATATTAACTTATAGATTGTATATATAGAAATTGAATCCATTACGTAAATTGAAAATTTTTACATTGTCTCAGTTTAAAGATAGCTTAACTCAACTTTAAAATATCATGGTTTTAATTGTTTTAAAGGAAATTTGTTTGTTCATTTTAAAGGGCAAGTTTTGTAACTGTTTAAGTTAAAAGATAACAAATTTCTCCTTAGGAAAGTACTTATCAAACTTGGTTTTAGAAAATAGCCACTTGAACCAATCGTGGATAATGACCATTTAATGTGTACCGGTCGGTGTAGGTTTCTTTAGAATTGTTGTGCAAGGAATTTATGTGTTGTGTGAAGGTGTTAGTAGTCCTTCCCTTGCATCGTGTGAATTGGTCATTGGGTGCTTGAGTTAGTCGTCATGTGGTTGGCAGATAATTCGGTCTCTTAGCACGTTCAAATTTTCTAGGGTTTTGGTCTAGTTGTGTTGTAATGCGCCTTGGTTACTGTCTCGCCTATCACCCGGTGATGGCATGATTCCTGATAAGGGGATCATGGCACACCCTGTTGAATAGAGGCGAAGGAGAACTTGGCTAGAGTTTGTGCTTCCCATTGTGGGTGTTGTTGATTGTTGTAATTCGTCGTTGGTGTTTGGGTGGTAACGCCTTCATGAATTGTGTTTTGCGCGCCATAGAGGTTCTAGTATTTTTTCGTCAAGGCCATTATGTCGGGAGGGGGATTTTGTCCCTTATCTTGTAGGCATGGTCTTGTTTGCGTCGGGCAGGTAGTCGTTTCTCTCTGTTGTTTTACACATGTTTCACCCAGTTTCTCTTGTGCTAGTGCATGGAGTCATAATTTTCTATTGCTTGTTCTGTGGGCATTTGTTCATGGTCAGGATGTGTTGTCAACTGTTGTCGTTGTCGCCTTCTTTCCTAAAAACAAAAAAAAATTGCACTTTTGCTTCGCTTGTAGTCGTAATGAAGGGGTTGTTACATTTTACGTATAGGAAACAACCATTTTTATAGGAACTTGGAGACTAATATGTTGTTGATTTTTGGGCCAACCATACGCACGAGGTGGAATTCCCAAAATTCCAACCTCAAAAAAGAACTTATGGATGATCTTGAAGACCTATTTGGAGTAGAAACCTTCAACAAAAAATTGGCCACCTCCTTAGCTTGCCAATAATTAAAATCTATGTGAGATGTGTATAGGGTTAACTTGCAAAACAACCCTAGGTATGAGCATCCTCCTGTGGTTACAGATAGGGAGTGGAGGCACTCATTGACGATGCAAAGGAAAACAAATTGAGAAAAGAAGAAAAAAAACCAACCGGTACCCCAAGATAAATTACATTTTGAATTCAATACCTTTAATTTCCTTTAGATATAAATAAAAGTGTGGTATATAACATACCTGAAACTTTTGATGATAGGTTTCCTGACACTTCGAAGGAAACAAAGAAAGGATTTTCAAACATGGTCAACACAATCTAGGTAAGGGAGGTTACATGAAGTTACAGTCATGAATTGTAGGCACCCAAACATATTAACAATTTTATTTGTATCACCTTCAAACTTTCAAGTAATTGCATC
Source organism: Picea mariana (assembly GCA_032191745.1). Taxonomy (NCBI): domain Eukaryota; kingdom Viridiplantae; phylum Streptophyta; class Pinopsida; order Pinales; family Pinaceae; genus Picea; species Picea mariana. Next base: position 164,984 of record JASDQU010100854.1, read on the forward strand.
CAATAACGTTAAAAATACATACTCTTATGCAATGCGGGGAAATGACTTTAGAACCAAAACCACGAAGGAATATTTCCATATTGGTTATAGGTACGACTATAAAGTTGTCATCAAACATAGTAAAAGCATGGGGAAGACCCCAATATCCATTTTATAGGATAAGGTAAATAAAAATCAATCCACATTAAAATATATTCATGTTTGCTAACGTCCATAAATTTAATGTGTTACTTTTCTTTAATCAGGGGAGCAACATTATTAACAATCCCATTCGTACTAAAGAGTAGTGCATTGATAGTGCAGCGTCGCCAAAACATGGTTCTCCCGAGTATCCCCATTCCAGTGGGGTGCAGCCCCACTGTGTTCCTACAACTGAGGCCCATGACAATAATATGGTTGTATATTAATCATATACTTAACAATTGTATACTTATAAATTTTGTACTTCTAAATTTTTTTACTTATACATTTACGATTGTGTCCTTATAAATTTTTTGGTTAATGAAAGAGAATGTCATACTTGAGTCTCCTTCACCTAAAGAGGGGTATAGGCCGACAACCATTCCAACGGTGCTGCCTAGTGCACCAGGTAAATAATTACATTGCCTAGTTTTTTTTAATATTATTGAACTAATTCAATGATATTTAAAAATTGGCCATATGAATTTAATAAAAAAAAATTAGGGGATTCCCCCTCACAATGGCCTCCACACAGTGAGTACACAACCAAGCATTCTCTGTGTGAGAGGAGTCTAGCAGAATCAGCTGCTGAAGAGCCCCCAGAAAAAAAAAAAAAGATGTGGATGTTGATTATTTACTTAATAAATGTAAAGCACATAATAAGAGGCCTAAAAAAAATGATGATGTATATTATTATTATAAGTCGGATCGATGTACATATAACTAGTATAGTTGGAANATTCTCTGTGTGAGAGGAGTCTAGCAGAATCAGCTGCTGAAGAGCCCCCAGAAAAAAAAAAAAGATGTGGATGTTGATTATTTACTTAATAAATGTAAAGCACATAATAAGAGGCCTAAAAAAAATGATGATGTATATTATTATTATAAGTTGGATCGATGTACATATAACTAGTATAGTTGGAACATTTTTTGGATGATAAACCTCATTTATAAAAATCATTTTTTATGACATATGCCTTTGAATGAGTTCTTGCATACTTTTTGTTGCATTTCCTTTGAATGAGTTATTGCATACTTTCTTGTACTTATGTTAGTAAAATATGAAATATAGATGGTTAGTAAAATATGGATAGAGAGATAAAACAAATCCAATTCTATTAATTTGTAGTACTTATGTTCAAAGCAAAAGGAAATCAAACAAATTTGTACTTATTTTATCTTAGCTTTCTTGCTTAGCTTTACACTCAGTTTTTATCAATTTCGAATATTTTTAATGCATATTTTCTATTAGAACATAGATTGGGTATTGGGGAATTGAGAGTGATGTGAGGTGGGGAGGGGCCATAGGATATGCCACCTTCATGTGGTTTTCCTTGTTCAATAGAGAATAATTTATTGGAGTCGTTTAATATTGAATCAAACCTCCTTCAATCCAACGGGGTGGCAACATAGTCAATGTTGAATTTGTTGTTGCTCCTTCAGATCAAGGGAGGTTTGCTCCAATATTAGATGGATCCAATAAATTATTCTCGAAACCAAGAGGAACTTATTCAGGAGTTATATTTAGTTATATATCTATCACATTTTTTTTTTTTCATCGAGTAAATCCATGTTTGAATCTAGGATGATGAGGGGATAGTCCAAACAACAAGGCTTATAAGGTGCTTGGAAGCACTGTCAAGGTATGTTATGAAATTCTCATAAAAATTCATCTTAGATTAAAAATACTACCAATATGAGTTGTATTCATTTTATAGATATTTATGGAGTTTGAATGACTTGGCACTGCAGGTATTAGACAACCATAATGATGGATAGTTGCGATCAGGGGAGGTGTGTTATCCAAATAATTTTAATGACTATTTAATTTGAATTTGTTTCAAGTACCTTGAATGGGACCTCATGTGTCTTAATTTTATTGTTTCTTGAGCGTTTGTTTATGGTGGGTTCATCCCATCCATTATTCCTAATTATATTGGAGTCTTCCTAGGCACAAGAAAAGTAGGGGCAGCATTATAGATGTTAGAGATGACAATTCATTGAAGAGATTCACTCAAAGCATGAATGGTGAAAGCAAGACTACAAAAAAATATATATGGGATCACCAAAAAACAACATTATTGTATAATGTTCATACTATATCTTGTTAGAATCCTATGATAACCATCAAGAAAATCATATATTATCATATCTCAAGTCAGCAAGCACACGCAAAAACTCCAACTCAACATATTTCATAGTTTTCAACACCACAAGCAAGGGTCCACATGGAGCGAAGCAGGAATAAATGATCTATGTTCCGAAAAATCCCTTCTTTAATAAAATTCCTATTTATCCATCTATTACACACACACACATCCCAACCTCCTAACCCTTGTTTTGGAAACTCATACAACATAGTTGTTAGTGCATGTGATCAATTTAGCATGGTTTGTATTGTGTCTAAACCAAGGATGCAAGAGCATGGAGTGAAACAAGAACAACTATACCATGTTCCATAAAATCGTTTCTTTAATATCATTCTTATTTATCCATATATTACACATTTTTGAAGACGAAGAGTTTGAGAGGAAGGCTATTGAGACCATTAGTAGAAATGTTGTCAGGAAGTTTGTTAAGTTCGTTGACAAAGTTCATCTTGAGTTTCCAATGGAATTGTGGCTTACATGTGAAGACAGTGGCATGTTATGTCACTCATGAAGGTTCAATTCTTTCAAGGGAATTTCTCTCTTGCGAGTGGGATGCTTATGTTACCCAACTTCTTTGGGCTAGTTGTAATGCTTCCTTTGAGTTTAAAAGAAGTTATTTTTTTAAAAAGTAAAAGAAAGAGAAAAAGAAAAAAAAATTGTGTTTTAGTGAGAATATGAGCTCTTCAACCTCTAGATACAAAACTATTCTTCCCAATATAGTCATGCTCTTAGAATGAGTGAGGTCAGGAAAGCTCAAGTTGCCCAAATTAGGGCTAGAGTACATTAATAGAGGAGGACAAGAGAAGAGTCAAAGTATTCTTCAAAATCCATAAACGAAGACTCTAAGGAGACCTAGATATTTACAAAATTACATCTAAGAACCAAATATTAGTATACATGGAAAAATTCTTTGACAAATTTGTTAATCATTATTAGGATTTTCACTACAAAATTTCTCATGAACGCTTCTAGAGATGGTCTTAAATAAATACCTCAAAATAATTTCCAAGAGAATATTTGACATCAATAATATTTGTAAACTTCCTCTTGCAGTCATTGATTCGAAGAAGGCCTTAAATTATAGGGTTATCATAAATTCCTAAGGCTCATTTGGTTGTCTTGTGATGTTTTTTAAGCAACATGGGATATTATTATCCAACCCTAGATGAACTTTATTGAAGGACCCTGCAAGTAATATTACCAAGCCATAAAATTAATGAGGGTATCATCAAATAAGTTATGCAAGGAAGTGATCTTGAGATAATAAATAATTAGTGGTCAATTACATCACTCAATGTGAAATGATTTTTTTCCAAGGATCATGTTGGATTAGTTACTCTTTCTGGCAAGAATATTTGGACAAAAAGAAAACTAGGTTCGCTAGTGGGGGATATATTTGGATAACTTGTTACTCTAGGAGAAGACATAATAGGTTGAGCAATGCAATAAAGAGGTGTTGTTCCCAAAATAGCCTTTGAGAAAGCTTATGTGAATGATTTTTTGCATGTTCTTGCTTCACATTGTTAGTGAGAGTACAATGTGTATAACTTGTCGACTAGACATTTGTTGCATGTTGAGAAGTGAATTGCCAAGCTTACAAATAGTTTCCATCTTTCTATCATTACTACAAAGACATTCATCTTGGATTTTCTTAAATGCATTTGTCATGTTGTGATCCATATTTGTGATGTATGAGCTACAATACATTACTACAACATAAGCATCTAAGATGAAATGTGCATCTACATTTGCATGCCATAGATGTGAAATTGTTTTAGCAAATGCATTTATCCATATGTATGTTGGATGTCTATTTAATAAAAGAATAGAGCATGAAAGAGTATAATTCAATGCTAGTATGTATTCCTCTCTAGTTAAGCTAATAAGTCCAGACAAGAATGTCTTAAAATACTTGTTTCTAGGATGGCTCTTTTGATGTAAAATAGAAAACAAATCTTCTACTTTTTGTCTGTGAATTTTGTCATCATGTTCTAATGGATGCAATATAACAATTTTATCCATTGGAGGAAATGCAAAAATGAACCTA
>JASDQU010100854.1:207796-223709 GCA_032191745.1 Picea mariana
TAAGGTGAATTTGGTACAATACACACAACCGAAGAATCCTTGATAACTTGGAGGTAAGAAGAAAAATGCAAAGAAAAAATCTTCTGCTAAGAAAGGGACTGTGAAAATAAAATACACTTCCACTAGAGGAAATCAGGAGAATAATAATGTTAAGTTGCCCTGGAATATTTTTGGTCGAGTCCATCTCACACACCAATATCCTACGATGGATGAGATTCATCGCTATATTTCGCAGTGCGGAGCTCCCCAATAACCTGTTGTTTTGACAAATCCATTCCATCCATAGCAGCAACAAATGGTTTCAATAAATCATGAACCTCCATAAGGAGGAACACTAGGTAACCCATAGCAAGAAGGTGCATTGATGAGTGACAACATTTACATGTACGACCAAACATTCAATTTAGAAACACAGGATCATAATTATGAGAATATAGAGAGTGTTTCTTTGAATAAGGACCCTACATATACTTTTTGACTTGGTGGCCCTCTCCATACAAAAAATCCATCACTTGACATAGTACTTCACCCACCAAAGGGTGTTCTTTGTGGGTATATGCATAATCCCAACACATGCTTCCCATAATTATAATATTGCAAAATATTTATCACAACACCATAAACCATGTCAATCCTCGAAGTTATCCAACACTGCCTAATGCAGTGGAGAGCATTGGTGTCTTCTATAGGAAGGGTGGACCCTTCAGATACTAGTTTAATTACATTTGACACAAACCAAATTCAGCCTAGGTGTTGGAATTATTGGCATCAATGTCAAAGGATTAATATTGTCATTAATTTCATATTACGAATTTACAAATACACAACATTTCCAAGACTAATGTATATATAGGTTTACAAGTATATTAAAAAAGGGGTGCATGTGAAAAAGTAAAAAGTGAAATGGTGGTTTCGAACTCATGGGTTTGGAATCCCATGGTATTTTACCATATATTTTCCCATGGTATTTGGAAAAGTGAAATAAGAAAAGGGGAATTAATTATTTAATTAATGGGTGTCATGTCTTTTTTAATTAACATGTCCCTTCATGTAGGGTTATGATAAATTATAAAATGATAAAGTATTGAGAGAAATTTTTTGCGTGAAAAATGTAATAACATTTGAAGAATTGGATGAGAAAAGATTGAATATATTATCAAAAGGGGAGAGTTGTGAAATCAGTTTCAGGTCATCTTGGCATTTTCGCTATCAATTATTTTCTAGGACATTTCAGACTGTAAAGTTTTGAGGAGATGGAGATGGAGATGAGATCTCTTGATACATGTGGTCAAAATTTTTGAAATTGGTGCGCTATACTTTCTGAGATATTCTCTATGGAAGTTAGGGTTCCTAAATTCTCTTGAAATGAGTTTCAAATAGGTCAGTTTGGCAATTTTTCTATCACTTATTTTCTAGGACGTTTCAGACCATAAAAATATGAGGATACAAAGGTGAGATCTGTGGAGTACATGTGGCTAAAATTTCATCTGTTGGTTCTCTATACTTTCTAAGATATTCCCTTTGGAAGTTAGGGTTCTTGAATTCTTCTGAAATTAGTTTCAAATAGGTCAATTTGGCATTTTCTCTATAACTTATTTTCCGGTATGTTACAGACCATGAAAATTTGAGGATATGGAGATGATATATCTAGGTACATGAGCTTAAAATTTCATATGTTGGTTTGCTAAAAAAAATTATATATTCCCTGTGGAAGTTAGGGCTTCATAATAGTCCTGAAATAAATTTCAAACAAGACAGTTTGGCATTTTTTCTATAACTTCTTTTTTGGGACTTTAAAGACTGAAATTTCCAGGGATCCAAAGAGACATACTTATGGAAGTATCTCAGGTAAAAATTTCAAACTTTGGTTTTCTATACCTTATGAGATATACCCTATGGAATTTAGGGTTTCTGAATGGTCCTAAAATCAATTTCAAACATATCAACTTGGCATTTTATCTATAACTTATTTTCTGGGACTTTTTAGACTATGAAATTTTTAGGGATCTCAGGAAACATATCAAAATTCCTAAGGAAAAAAATTTAGAATCAGATTTGAAAAATTGGATACATGGCATGTTGTATAAGTTTATTCTTGGGAAGAGGAAAAAAACAACAATCTTTGAGAAAGTTACCATAAATTTCTTTTGGAAATTCAAATTTTGGTGAAACCTATTGAAGGAAGAAGCTTTAACAGTGGGAATTAGTGTCTCTAGTAGATTGGTTTCTATGAATATTTGTAAGAGTAGATTGTTGCCTACCAAGGTTTGTACCAGTGGGGTTTTTTGTCTCTAGTAGGTTGGTACCTACAAAGAATTATAAAGAAAAAAATTATGGTTTTCTCCCAAAAGGGTTTCCACGTAAATATTGTGTTCCATGTTCTTCACTTATGAGATATCATATGTTATTTTTTTCCTATGGTTGATTAATGTTTGAAACAGTAAAATAAAAATTATACTAATTCACCCCCCTCTTAATATAAGTGCGTGCTCAACACTAGTCTCCCCCACCAGATTTCTTTTCATATTTAAGTAGTCTCATGTGGGATGAATATCTTCAAAACTATTGTTGATGAAGCGGCATCCACTTGTATTATGTATATCTCATGGTGGAGAGATATTGAATCCGCATAGCTTTTGCAATTCGCCATGTTGAAGGAATTTGACAACCACATGTTTAAGCCTCATGGAAACATTTCTTCCCTTCTTTTGGAGTTAGGTGGTGTTATACATCAAAATGCCACATTTGAGTTTCACACCCTAAGTGTCTCAAGTGTCTCAAGTGTCACAAAGTGGTGTATGCACCTCAGTAAGTGTCGCATGCACTATCACAAGTGTCATATGCACCTTCCTAAGTGTCGCATTTGACTTTGTTAGGTTTCACCACCACCTGACACCATTAAAATCGTTTTTCATGACCCCTAAGTCATATGGGAGGAGGAAACCCATCATTTCTAGGTCAAAACACATCTTTTCCTTGGAAAATTCAACCTTTTTTTGAGCATTTATGAAGGGTGGTGCCCCCCTAGCCATGCTCGGGGAGTGCCATGGCACCCCCTCTTCCATATTAGGGGAGCACCACTACTATGGTTGTGCCCTATCTCTCACTAGTGGGGAGCGCCATTCTTATTGAGAGAAAAGAGGGATCTCCTCCACCTTATTCTATGGGCCTGCTCTTTCAAATTGGGTTAGTTATGTTTGACCCTCATGTTTTGGATTCACCTTAGGATCTGATCCAAACATCAAGGATCCATATCCTCAACCATATCCCTCATTTTCTCATGGTGGTTGTACCTCTCAAGCCTATATATTGAGGGCTTTCCAAGGAGGAAGAGGAAGTAATCAGTGAGAGTATCATCATTTTGATCTTGGTATATTCATGCAAGGGATGAACAAGGAGAAGTTCATGCTACATCAATCATGGTCTTTAAGTATTCTCTTTGGGTTCTAATTGAATATACTTGGCCTATTTCCTTCAAGCGTGTGTATTCTTGCATGTGCTTGTCTATTGTCGTTTCAATCTTCATAGGTGAATTTTTTTTACCTAATACACTAGAGTAGGAGATAGTTGTTTATATTTGATTCCCTTTGCAGGTATCAAGTTGCACCAGGGAGTTTGAAGATCAAGCTCATGGATTGGAAGCAATGAGGACAAACTTCGAAACAAGGTAAATCATGCCCTTTCTCCCTCTCTCTTTCTGATTGGTTAAAATGAGTTTAAAGGGATGTTAGTGTCCACTTGTAGTGTTTTTGTCTTGGTATATGGGTCTGGGATGTTTCATCTATCCGCAGACGAAACATTCCGTAACAGAAATTGGTGACTCCACTCAGAGGGACTTTGACTAGTATTTCCTTGGATCGTTTAAAGCCTTTGCCTATCATTAGTTATTGTTTGATGTTTCATTTTGATCTATTTCCCCATATCTCCTCTTCACTGAAGATATCACATAGTCATTTATTGGATTTTCTGAGTTTTTATCCATTTAGAGCAATTTTCTAAACTTTTCAGAAGGGTGGAACTACCCTGAAGTTCACACCAGGGCAGCACTTACCTCACTGGCACTCCCCAAAATCCTACCAAAGGTTTCCATTAACTGGATGGATCCCCCCCAGGTCCTTCCACAGAGCGTCATTACCCTAAATGGATCTCTGTTTCTTTGAGAACATGGGCACCATTCCCCATGTTTTGGCCTTTTTTCCTCCTTTATTCTTGCTATTTCTCAGTATGATTGTGAGGGGATTTTTTCTTAGAGACCCTTGATTGTATTTGACTTTTTTTTCCTAAGAATTTGATAGTTATCACTCTTTTATGTTTCTCCCTTGATTTTGAAAATTTTCTCCTAGTTTTGGTCCCCTTGGGTTAACAGGATCCCTTGGTTCTTCATTCCTTTGAGTTCTTCGATCTTCATCTCGCAAAGATTTCATATTGCTTGGTTGTTTAGAATTGTTCATAAACTAGGATTTGCAAAGGTTTCTTGGTATTGAGCCTTCTTGTATTCATTTAAAACATCTCTCTTTTCTGGATGATTAGGACTCGTATGCTTACCACAACCCAGCTTGACTTTTGTTTCTTGTTGCTCATTGTTTGAGGATTTTCGTGAGTTCTTGCATTCTTTCTATTTTGCATATTTGAGTTCTTGATTGAATAGGTTATCTCCTACTTTTTTTCTTTCAGTTCTCATCACTTTGAGTACACTTTGTTTGATTGTTGTTTTTCCTCGTAGTTCTTTGTATCAAACATAGATCTCTTTCATCTGAAAGTCAAGAAGCGAAAAAAGTTTGCATATCTCCTTGCATACATAATCAAACAAAGAAATTTTTCATTCATTAGGAAATTTGTTTTGGTTTATGTTTGGAAAAAGAGCTAGTTTTTCCTGCACGTTTCTATTTTCGGAAACATTTGCTTGGTAGTTTGGCATAATCTTGATCCCAGAATTGAAAATTTCATAGTTTTGAGTGCTTGCTTGTGTTAAGAAGAATATAACTCTTGTCCTTCTCATACATAGAATTCATCAAAAAGAATGAACCACATCTCATTCGTTTGCATTCTATTGGAGTCGAGTCTCTCTCACATCAATTTCATCTTTGTGAACCCTTTGAGTAAAATCCAATAAAATCAACCACACGCTAATAAAATCAACTAGAACATTTTTTTTGTTTTAGCACACCAACAGTAGCACACGATTAGGGTCTTTGTACTAGGGAAAGTGAGTAAAATCTCCAATACTACTAAACAGATTGTAGATCAGTAAGGAGTGTACAAATCCAAATTTCGTATAAGCATAACTGGGAACCCCCTCTCACATAGGGGCTAAACACGAGGTCACGTGCATGAGAGAAACATAGATTACCCCTACAAATATTAACCAATCATAACAAACATATTGTAAATTGGGGGGTTTTATTGAGAAACCACTAGTTTCATTTGGTCTCGATGCTTCGTGAATTATGAATCTGTTCGGGGTCCTCTGGAGTCTTACCGGTCCACTTGTCTTCAGTTCTCTTGAAGAGCTTCAGACTTTGAGATTTGTCCCATACATTGGGTCCTGAATGCCAATTGTACCCACCTGGAGGATGACTGCAAGTTGGTATCCTTAGTATCCTTTCCTATGTACCTACAGAGGTGACTGTGGGGGGATTCCCAAGGTACATGGGGCAGAGATCGTATCACACTCTTAGTAACTTGGAGGGAGATCCCACAAAAGTGAGGGTTTCTTGCACTGAGAAGGGTTGTTAGGTGGAGGTTGGGTTAACTTCTTCTCACTTCTTCATCGACATCTTGATATCCCATCTTCGGAAGTTCCTTGAGCCTATTGTTGCTTGGTTGATTTCTTTTAGTTTTCATAGGAGTGTGTTTCTTTAACTTTCATAGTCGACCTTAGGATCGAATATTTCATGGTATGGATCCTAACATTTAAGAACCTCACCATAATATTTATTACGAAGAAATGATCAAATATCATACTTCTGAATCTGGGAGCATAGCTCCTGAAAGTGGCCATTACATTGAATAATCGGTCCCAACTTTCATAGTAAGCTATGCATCTTTTGTGAATCCTCTGTTTACTGATCCATTTAGAAAACCACTCATTGATCCACCATCCATGATATATGTTTATTCTTATTCTTCTTATCGATTACCACCCGGTTCCACCACTACACCATATTTTGGCGAGAACCCATCATCTTTTGGTTTCCTTGAAGGACTTGGGAATTCATATTTTTCCACAACTCACGTAGTTTATATTGTTGGCGCTTCTAGTTTACTGGAAACATCATTGAACTAGGTAACCCTAACTCAACCGCATGTGCATACATCTCCTTTCGCACATGAGTCAGGTAACATTATTTCTTTACTATTTCCCCACATGCACATGCCAAGTTCCTTACTTGGTCATTCCATCAATCAAATGACCGACAGTAAATTCGTTCACACAACCAAGGTCACAAAATATACTCAACCTCCATCTCATACATTACATATTAGTACACCCTACATTGGAAGTCAATCTTCAATGGGAGGACAACCTTCAATTGGGGGCAACCTTCAGTTGCAGGGAAACTTTTTACTGGGGGGGAACCTACATGATTGCAACATCAACAAGCATAGGGGAAATCCTCTCTTAAGGGTCCTTCTATCCCTAATACCACTAGACTGTATCCTGGACATCTGTATCCAGGCGTTACAAATCCTTTGTGGACTCAACCCAATCCGACAAGAACTCCTCCACGAGGAACTATGCCCTATCAATCTGTAACCCCCATGATTCCAACACAACAGTCCCTGCAATCACAGTATATGGGAGGTYCATCAGGCCAACCACATCACATTGGGGGACCATCAATTCAATATCARTATGTAGGAGGTCCATCCGCTCAACCACCTTACATGGGTGGACAAACAGGACAACCACCTTACATGGGTAGATAACACGGGCAACCGCCATATATGGGAGGACCATCTAGTTGTATCGTCTCACCACAACCTGAATATGGTCCTACTCGCGTTCCCATGCAATATGGTTATYACTAGTATCCACAAACTAACCAACAAATTTCATTCTTGGCTACGTTATATCTTCCATATCTTTCACATTTGATAAACGATCCCAGATTTCATGCCTCGTTTTGGCTTGCCATCCCTGCCAATGTTTTGTCTGAAATCCCAAAATTCGATGGAAAACCTAGGGAAGATCCTAACAACCATGTTATGAATTTCCATTTATAGTGCTATTCCAACTCTTTTATTGATGATTCCATCCATCTTAGACTTTTTTAGAGAACACTTACAGGTGCAGCAGCGGAATGCTATATTGAACTGTCTTGTAACTCCTTTGCCGACTTTAATTCTCTTGCCATGGATTTCATTAAGCATTTTCAGTTTCCTATATGGTATGAGACTGGTACAAATCTTTTGACCTCACTCTGACAATCCTCTTTCACCCACATATCTGATCATATTCATGAGTGGAGACGATGTAGACAATTGATTAAGGCTCCAATTCTGGACCAACTCCTCGCGGATTGGTTTACAAAGTCTCTCTTACCTCTCATTGCTCGTGACATTTTTATGGGAAACATTGTTACTGAGGATTAGGCTATCATTCGTGCACAATATTTGTATTTGTTTTATTATATGATCCCTCATGCTCCTCGTCCTTTGAATGATCCAACAAGACATGCTCCAGAACCCAATTTTGTTCCAAACACCAACACTACTTCCACTCCTGCTCAAACCTCTGAGGTGAATGCAGTCTAATCTACTTCATCTCATAAACTAGGAGGTAAGAATAAAAACAAGGGTAATCCAAGAAATCTTTTAACGAATAGGACAATCCTAAGACTGTTGATACCCAACCGACTAGGAAGCCTAAATATCCATGTATGATTTTTTAGGAAGACCACTAAACAAAAGAATTCCCTCATCATGGGGTTGTCTCTAAATATCTCAAGGGTACCACCCAACCATTTCAATAAAAACATATGGTTGCACAAAACCATGCCCCTCTGCAAGGGGGAAACACAACTCATTCCCACCATGGGGATGCTTCATCGAGAGCCTATGAGGTATACATGTTCAAGACGGTTAATGCCACAACTTGAGAAAATACCTATGACACTCCTCCAGGTGATCATCCTAAAATAAAGGTTGTTGATCATCCCTCTAGTTCCACTCCTCCTCCATCTTCCAATCCTCTTTAGATTGAGAAGTGAATTTATGACATAGTGTTGTGGCCACCCAAGAGCGTAATTCAAAAAGTGACATTTGATCTAAATGCATGTGCTTCCCAAAACTACAACATCGTTGAATATTTGGCACAAGTTCCTTGTGCTATGTCCACCCTCAAATTTCTACACCACTGTTTGAGTCAACGTAGAACTCTGTTGTTAGCCATTGGAACCATGGATCCAAATGAGTCGAACCTGATTATGTTTAATCTAGATTATTTTAAGGAGAGGCTCTCCCACCACTTAGCATTACAAATTCAAGTTTTGGTTGGTGGGAAGAACATCCATTGCACTCTTTTGGATGAGGGAGCCTCCACCTGTGTCATGTCTTTTCCTTGTTGGAGAGCCCTTGGTTCTCATACACTTACCCAGTCTCCTACCACCTTGAAAGCATTTGATGGATGTGGTTTCCAACCTCACTGACTCTTGAAATATTTCGATGTGATGTTGAAGGGTAAGACTGTTTCGGTCAATATTGAAGTGGTTGACGCACCCCTGTATTATAATTTTTTACTTGGTCATAGTTGGTTCTATGCGATGATTGTTGTCACATCTTCAGTGTTTCGTATCTTATGATTTCCCCATCAAGGAAAAATTATTATTGTTGACCAACTTGACTATACAAATCCATATCTCCACAATGTTGCAATGAATAATGTCCCTTTTCTAGGAGAGAATGGTTTTGAGAGTGTAGGTGTATGTCTTCTTACGGATTCCTCGCTCATGGGGGTTTTTCCTTTGTCTTCTCCTCCCACCACACAGGTTTCCACGTTAAACATGATTTCAACTCATGTGCGACAATCCTTAGAATTATTTGATCCTTTGGTAGTAACTGGTCTCAACAAGCATAGTTCACCATCTTTGTCAATCTCGTTAAAAAATGAAACAGAACCCCCTACATTAGAATCAAGTCTCACTCTAGATCGAGTACTTGAACCTTATTTTCCTACGACTAGTGAAAATGTTCCTATTAGTAACTAGACACCTAAACAAGGAAAGAATAAATCACTAGCTTCTATCATGAAAGATGGGAGAAAAGCACCTTTAGAGAGACACAATGCTAGGAGTGATCCTCGTTTGAGGGTCGTTCCCATCATAACGTAGTAGTCTTTTCTAGAACGATCTTAGTCTTTGTTCTTTCTTTTGCTCGTAAAAACATGAGAATGGGTTACCAAGCTCAGTCTTTCTTCCTTCTCTTACTCGTTAATACATGAGAATAGGTTACCGAGTACACTTTTATCTCTTTTTTAGACTCGTAAAAGCTATATGAAAAATGAACTCTTTAGAGTCTCCTTTAAGCTCTTTTTAGAGTCCCTAAACATGAAAAGATTGTCAAGTGGGATTTCTTCCTTTCACACTCATTAAAAAGTTTGAAAGGGTGTCTTTTAAGTGGTATATTATCTCTTTTTCGGCCTTGCAAGACTAATTATGAAAAATGACTACTCTAATCAAGATCTCCCCTGTATTTTTTCACACTTTTTTGGGGATAGGGAGACTAAATTTATGAAAAAATCATCCATGGAGTCATCTTTAAGTTATTTTCAAACTCTATAAATATGAAAAATGACCGAGTTTAAATTCTTTGGGCTCGTAAAACTATGCATCGAAGGACCTATGTGAGTCTGATCTCTAGGACCCATCTGGGACTGAACCCCTCCTTCCTCAGGTTCGTTAAAAATATGTCGAGAGATTCATCTAAAGGATGAGATATATCGAGCATATGTTATCCTCCTCAATATCATTAAACAAAAAAGAGGTACTCATCTGTTCATATGGGGGGGGGAATTGAAGGAAGTGGGTCAATTTTTTTGCAATCCTTTATGGAAGCTATTATCGCCCTTGAACATGGTACATGTTTGTGTCTCATCTTATAGTTGGGTAATATGCTTGTATCTTAGTCATACCAATTCCATCTGCCACTGTAATGTTTCGTTCCAATCGAAGAGTCCTCTTATTTTCTGCCACATTATGTTCTTGGTACTCGTCGTGTAACATCCCCGGCCAACACGGAGACCGGGTAATGCCTCTACGCAGAATATAGACTTATATATAATATGCATTAAATCAAATTAACACATTTAACATAGATTTACTGCCATCATACAGACTTAAATAGAATTAACAGTAATTCATACATGCAACAGAATACATGAAAACATACCACCCTCACAGACATGAATTACATATAAATTAAGCACAGAATGATACTTATCTTTTAATTGGAGTAAAGTCCACTGACTACGTGCAGACCTTCCACAAACCTCCCAGCCTTAGACCATGCTACTCATCACACTCAGAAGTGGGTCAGCCTCGACCTGGGACTAAGCTCCACCCAGGTCAAGGGAATCTTACACTAGGCTGAGGTTACAGGAAAACTGCACAGAGCAATCGAAAGGATTCTCTCCAGGAAGCTTCTTATGCCCACTATTCATGGACTCTCATTCCCTACATGCATGTTCCCCCTGGGAGTATACACCTTCACTTTCACACAGTCCATCGGCTGCTTCACCTCCCTCTCGGGGTCTCGGCAACAAGTCAGATCAGGAATTCTCAAAGCTCTGTAGTTGGTGATGGACTCTCTCTGGGAGAAAACCACTTCCCAACAAAGTCTCTCACCTGGAGAGAGCTACTCACAGGCATGAAAACCTGCCTCTTCAACCAGTTTCGACTCAATTCTCTCAAAGTAAAGATAACAACAACAACAACAGCATTTGGTTAACTCACAGGTGACAGAAGCAATAGGAAATTGGATATAGACATCCAAAAAATGGTTCAAGTACGGACTCGGCTATGCAAAATCGGATAGGCTGGGTACATGTCTCACGTCGGTAAGCTTCACGATTCTGGGTTTTCAGAGGTGCGTGGCTATGCAGAGGTCCAACGTAGAGGCCAGATGGTTTTTCAGACGTTTATCTCGGTGAACTCAAGTGGAGGATGCAATAATGGGAGAGAGAACCCCCAACACGATTGACTCATAGGTTACTAGTTCCAGGGTCCCTGGTGGATTTCCCCATTCATGGTTATCCAGTGGGTGGAGAGGCCAACCTCAACATAACGAACCCCCAACATGGCTCAACTCATCAACTTTAACTGCATGCGCCCAGGTTGACACTTGTCTTCCTGGAGTTGCATGCACTACATTTTCATTTGTTCCCCTTTCCCAGGAACTTAGGACAACAATCATCAATTGTCCACCTTAGCCTTTAGGAAATAATAATAAACTATTCTCCCCTTTAGAGGTAAGCCCCATAGATTATCCCCTAGTCCCAAACACTTAGCCTCCTCCCTTACCCAACCTTGTGGAAGCTTATTCCCCCATCACTCTTTCTTCGTGGTCGATCTACACGCAACGATGTTTAATCTTTATTAATGTTCTTCATAATTACATATACAAAAACAAGCTCATGGCCTTAAGCATCTAGGCTCTCCGACCTAATCATCACATAATCTTACCAGCTTATAATTGCTCATCTCACCAGCCTACAAAACATGTTTACAATTCATAATATAATCGGGGCAAGTCCTTGGGGTATTACAATACCCTCCCCTTATTTTTTCACTGTCCTTAGTGCAAATCTTACCCAACATCAACAAGATTTCCAAAATCTTCAAAAAGATGAGGGTACTCTACCCGCATAGCATCCTCATGTTCCCATGTTGCATCCTCAGGACCGTATCAGGTCCACTAGACCTTTACAAGCCCTATGGCTTGATTCTGGAGTTGTTTTCTCTTCTGGTCCAATATGCGCACAGGATGCACTTGCAAGATGCCTTCTTTCTCCACCTGAATCACATTCCAATCAATGACATGATTAGCATCAGGTATACATTTCTTAAGTAATGAAACATGAAACACATTATGTACAATCATGGATGCAGGCAATGCAAGCATATATGGAACTGGTCCAATCATTTCTAGGATTTCAAATGGTCCAAAAAATCTAGCTGCCAACTTTGAACAATTTCCCAGCTTCAGGGAACTTTTGTTAGCTTTCACTTTCAGGAAAACATGATCACCCACTTTAAACTCCCTGTGGGTCATATTATTATCAACATAACTCTTCTTCCTGTCTTGGGAAGCTTTCAAATTCTACTTAATCTTCAGTATTTGTTCTTCCATTTCCTTGATCAACTCTGGCCCAACCACTGCTCTATCAGCTGGGTTATCCCATCTTACTGAAGTGTTGCACTTTCCGCCATAAAGTGCTTCAAAGAGGCTCATCTTCAGTGATGCTTGATACCCATTGTTGTAGGCAAATTCTACCAAGTGTAGGTAGTCTTCCCATTTAAATGGTGTGTCCATCACATACATCCTTAATATGTCTTCTATTAATCGATTCACCCACTATGTCTACCATCAGACTCAGGATGATAGGTTGTGATGAAGTTCAGATTCATTTTGAACCCCTTGAATAATCCTTTCCAGAATTTTGAGGTAAATTTCGGGTCTCTGTCAGACACAATTGTCTTGGGAACACCGTGCAATCCTGATATTTCCCTCATAAATATATCAACAACATTAACTGCCTTGTGAGTAGTCTTCAATGGAATAAAATGGGTAGCTTTCGTAAGCTTGTCCACCACCACCATGATTGAATCATGTTGCTTGCCTGTTCTGGGAAATTCTGTGATGAAATCCATTGTCACTACCTCCAACTTCCACTCAGGAATGGGTAAAGGTTGTAGCAACCCTGTTGGGTGCCTGTGCTCAGCTTTAACCTTCTGACACTCCATACATCTGGCGATGTATTCAACAATCTCTTTCTTCATAATTGGCCAAAAGTAATGGCTCTTAACTTCTACCACAGTTTTCTGATATCCAGGGTGCCCAGCATAAGGCACATTATGAATTTCTTTCAAAATCATAAGTTTCAATTACTAGACATTAGGTACTTAAGCTTTGATTTTGTGCAAGAGTGTTTCATCAACTCCCAACTTGTAATATGCCACTTTCTATGACATCTCACCTTGTTGTAGTTTTTCTACCAACTCCATGTACTGCAAATCTGCATTTGCAGCTTCCAAAATTCTTCTCTTAATGTCATTTTGGTACATGCTAATGGTTGTAGCATGTAATTTATGCACTCTCCTGTTGAGCGCTTCAACCACTTTGTTCTCTTTTCGTTTGATATGCTTGATATCAAAGTCATACTCACAAAGGAATTCCAACCACCTACTCTGCCTAGCATTCAAGGTTGGATGATCAAACAAATACCTCAGACCGTTATGGTCTTTCCTCAGTTCAAACCTCCTTCGCATGAGGTAGTGTCTCCATTTCTTCAGAGCGTGAACGATGGAATCCAACTCCAAATCATGAGTGGCATAGTTCTTTTTTTTCTCTTTCAGCTTCCTGGACTCCTAACATATTACAAATACATTATGGCTGAGGACTCCTCCCAGTCCTTCTTTGAATGCATCTGTGCACACTACAAAATCCTCATTTCGATATGCAATCCTCAGGATTGGAGCACTGGTTAACAGTTTCTTCAATCGCTGGAAGCTCTTCTCACATTCTTCTATCCACTGAAACTTCTTCTCCTTCCTTTGCAAGGAAGTGATAGGGTGAGTTATCCCTGAGAACCTTGCAATGAACCTTCTGTAATAGCCATCTAGACCCATAAAGGATCTGACTTATGTCACATTCTTTGGCACTGACCATTCTCTGATGGATTTTATCTTCTCAGGATCCACGACTATTCCATCCTATGAAATGATGTGCCCCAAGTAATGGATCTACTTTTGATAAAAACGAGCACTTACTCAATTTGGCATAAATCCAGTTATCTCTTATCACCTGCAACACCATCTTCAGATGATGTTCATGCTCTTCCTCCGACTTGGAATACACCAAGATGTCATCCAAAAAGAATATGACAAACGTGTCCAGATAGTCCCTGAATACACCATTCATTAGGCACATAAAGACAGCAGGCACATTCAACAACCCAAATGGAACCACTGTGAATTCATAATGACCATACCTTGTTCTGAAGGCAGTCTTGTTGATGTCTTCATCCTTTATTCTTACCTAGTGATATCCTGATCTAAGATATATTTTTGAAAATATCATAGCATCCTTCAACTGATCAAAGAGATCATCGATCCTTGGCAGAGGATACTTGTTCTTAATAGTCACCTTTTTCAAGTGTCTGAAATCGATGCACAATCTCAATGTCCCATCCTTGTTCTTCACGAACATGACTGGGGCACCCCAAGGTAACAAACTTGGGCATATATACCCCTTCTTTAGAATCTCTTCCACCTGCAACTGCAGTTATTTCATCTTTGGTGTTCTCATTCTGTAAGGATCTTTCAACACTGGAGCTACTCCAGGCATCAAGTTTACAGAAAAGTCAATATCTCTCTTTGGGGGTTGTCCTGGTACCTCCTAGAATACATCCCCAAAATATTTTAATATCGCATGGTCTTCAATCTTTGACACCTTATCCTCAGGTGCTTCCTCCAAGTGGGATGAAAATAATTGACAGCCTTTCCTATAGCACTTCTTCAGCTTCATTGTTGAGATTTCTCTGATAGAAACAACTCTAGGAATTCCTTAGACTATTTTCCGATTTCTTTCTTCATCCAAGAAAGTGAATGCCTTGTTATGACAGTCTAAGATGGCATGGTATTGGTCCAACCAATCCATCCCAATTAGACAGTCATAGGAACCTAAAGGTAGAATGTTCAATTCATCCCTTGTGCTCAGTCCATTCATTTCCACTGGACAGGACTTAACCAATTTTGTAACCTTTCTCTTGGTTCCTATGACCAGTTGTACTAACCAATATTTTCCATGTTTTCTTCTCAACAATTACAAACTTTCCACCACTCTGGGATCTATATAACTATGGCTAGCCCCTGAATCAATTAAAATAGTAAAGGCATGGTTGTTGATCATACCTTCCACTTCAATCATGTGTGACTGATATTCTTCTTGCTTATTGTCTAGGGCTGCGTAGATCCTGGGTATTTTACTGCCCATGCCCTCCACTATTTCAGCTTGCTAAACATTATGGACAACTCTCACTTTGCCATTTTTGTGGGGACAATCTATGTAATTATGGTTCCCCTGACAGCCCCAGCACTGAATGGGTGTTTGCCTTGGCCTTTGTCCCCCTACGTCAGCCATTCCTAGCTCTCTAAATGATGGTTGTCCTTGAGGACTATTTCTAAAAAAGGGAGGTTTGTTTCCCTTCTGCCTCTACTCCTTCTTGAACTTCTTCTGATCATCCCAAGCCTTCTGAAAAGTGGTATTTTCTCTTTGCTTCTCACACAAGCATTTCACTCTTCTTATCATTTCTTCCATAGTTTTTGGGTCATCATACTAAATCTTGTCCCCAATGGAAGGTGGTAGTCCACTCAGATACCTTTGAATTTTGACAGTATCATCCTTGATGAAGGGAACATATTTCAACAACTCCAAGAACCTTCATTCATATTCATCACTGGACATGCTGCCCTACTTGAGTTCAAAGAAATATTTCATCTTTCTTTCATAGTATCTTTTATTCAAGTATTTATTTTCAAAATACTTCTTGAATTCTTTCCAAGTAACATCTTTCTCTCTAATGTGATGCACCTGCACAAGATGATCCCACCACAGGGATTCTTTTCCTTTCAGTTGATACATCGCAATTCTTCCTTCAGCATGAGAGGAATAATTCTATAGTTGGAAATATTTT
>JASDQU010100854.1:223729-252754 GCA_032191745.1 Picea mariana
ATACTTCTTGAATTCTTTCCAAGTAACATCTTTCTCTCTAATGTGATGCACCTGCACAAGATGATCCCACCACAGGGATTCTTTTCCTTTCAGTTGATACATCGCAATTCTTCCTTCAGCATGAGAGGAATAATTCTATAGTTGGAAATATTTTCTCATGCCAAGCAACCATGTTTCATCATCTTCCTCCTTCTGGTGTTCTCCATCAAACGTAGGAGGCTTAATCTTGTTCATTTCTCTCTCCAGCTCATCCACTCCATATCTCTTGTGATTTCTGGTAGGAGATGGGCTTGAACTACTATGTGCCTCCTTATTGGACTACTTCGAGGAGTGGCGACTATGCCTTCTAATGCTTCTTGATATTTTTTTCTTCTTAGGGGTCTTGTGACTCTCTGATTTTCTTGAGTCAGTCTCCTTATCCAAATTCTTTTCAATTATTTCCAGACTCTTCATCAACTTTAAGTTGAATTATCCCTATCGATCCTTGGCTTTCAGGAGATTTTTTTTATCTGCTTGGTTAGTCTAGGCATATTTCTGCAATTTCTCAATGATTTTCATCATATTCCCTTCATTATCTATATCTTCTCTGTGTCCATTGGAGTTAGATCCTTCAACTCCCAAGTGGGCTTCCGTCCCTTTTACTTCATTCTCTGAACTGGAAGCAATCTATACCTCTTCCATTTCTTTGTACTCAATGGCAACTCTATTCGGTTCTGGCACTCGTTAAACTTATGCAAACACAATGTGCAAATAACTGGAATTTGTCAGAATTTGTCAGGCCATCATTCCTTAACAAATCCCACAACATTCATAAACAAATCTGATTCAAGAAAAATTTGAAACTCCATTTTCTTTCGGGCTCTGATCTGTGAAATTTTCGGGCACTAGCCCCTTTCTCTCAGTTCCCAACCCACACGACCATGGGTCATGACAAAGCACTAGATAAAAAGGTGCTTACTCAAGCCTTCTGCTTCAAAAATTTTCAAAGAACAACACAAAAATCTGTTCAGAGTTTCGAGTTACCGAACTCGCGAAGTAGGGTGGATCATTCGTCCATGTCTACTTAACATCCGATGGCAGACACTCACTATGGAACCTCAGGTGTCTGAGTTTCGGGTCTTCGGGACTTTGGAGCTTCGAACTTCGGGAGTTTCAAATCCTCTACGCTCACTTTTTCCCAGAGCGCTTTTCTCCAGAGTTCACGATCTATCGACGCCTGTCCTCCTTCACAATCAAATACTATGAGTGACTTTGACACTTCAGGCTTCGGAAGTTTCAAACTCACAGCACTTTCCTCCTCATGAAGTACTTCCACCCAAAGTACATGATCTCTTGACGCGTGTCCTTCACAACAGACAGTTGCGATCTACTTTGGCCTTCGAGACTTTGGGAGTTTGTCACACTCCACAATTGAAATCCTATGAACTGACTTTCCTCGAAGTCTCAGATCTACTGACACATGCCCCTCTGGCAACCAACGACCAGGATCTACATCTGGTATTTCGCTTTCTCCTGGATCAAAAAACTTTCGAGGTGCTCTCACTCCGTAGTTGTGGATCTTGCACCACATGTCAACCTAGATCAGACAACTTTCGATCCATTACACTCAAATCCAATGGCTTGGGATATGTTTTCTCCTCATCTCTCTCCTTTGATTTCCTAGACATGAATCTAATGGTCCAGACTCCTTCCAACAACAGATCTGATGACTATTGTCGCTCCTCCTCCTGAGCTTCGTTTCTCGAACCCCTTCTCCTTAGAGGGTTTCTTCAACACTTAGTTGACTTTCAGATCTGTGCACTCCTTCCAACAAATCTTCACGTCCCTTCATTAGAAAAATTAATCTATTTCTCCCGACCTTTTTGAGCAATGACTATGTCAACTCACTCCTTGCACCCAGGGACACTCTAAACCTTGAATTTTTTCCCTTTTGACAACAATTCACTCTGAAATATTTGTCTCGTTAACTTCTAACATGGCCCATCCAGGCTCAGTGTTGTAACCATGCTCTGATACCATATTGTAACATCCTCAGCCAACACGAAGACTGAGTAATGTCACTACGCCGAATATACACTTATATATAATATCCATTAAATAAAATTAACACATTTAACATAGAGTTACTTCCATCATACAGACTTAAATAGAATTAACAACAATTCATACATGCAACGGAATACATGAAAACATACAAGCCTCACAGACATGCATTACATATAAATTAACCATAGAATGATACTTATCTTTTAACTGGAGTAAATTCCACCAACTATGTGCAGACATTCCACAAACCTCCCAGCCTTAAACCACGTTGCTCATCATGCTCATCAATGGGCCACCCCGGATCTAGGACTAAGCTTCACCAAGGGCAAAGGAATCCTATACTAGGCTAAGGTTATAGGAAAACTGTATAGTGAAACCGAAAGGATTCTCTCTAGGATCCTTCTTACACCCACTAATCACGGACTCTCATTCCCCACATGCATGTTCCACCTGAGAGTATACACCTTCATTGTCACACATTCCATCGACTTCTTCACCTCCCTCTCAAGGTCTCGGCAATAGGCTGGATCAGGAATTCTCAGAGCTCCGTAGATGGTGCTGGACTCTCTCCGAGAGAAAATCACTTCCCAACAAACTCTATCACCTGGAGAGAGATGCTCATAGGCTTGACAACCTGCCTCTTCAAACAGTTTCGACTCAATTCCCGCAAAGTAAGCATAAAAGCAGCATCAACAACATTCGGTTAACTCACAAGTGACAACAGCAATAGGAAATTGGATATAGACATCCAAAAAATGGTTCAAGTACAGACTCGGCTCTACAAAAGTGGATAGGTTGGGTACATGTCTCACGTCATTCGGCTTCACGATTCTGGGTTTTCATAGGTGCGTGGCTATGCAAAGGTCCAACCTAGAGGCCAAACGGTTTTTTAGATGGTAATCTCAGTGAACTCAGGAAGAGGATACAAGAATGGGAGAGCGAACCCCCAACACAATTGACTTATGGGTTACTAGTTCCAAGGTCCCTGGTGAATGTCCTCGTTCACGGTTAGACACTGGCTAGAGAATGGACAACCTTGACAGAACGAACCCACAATACGGCTCAACTCATCACCTTTAATTGCATGTACCTAGGTCGAAACTTGTCTTCCTAGAGCTGCATGCACTACATTTGCATTTGTTCCCCTTTCTCAGAAACTTAGGACAACACTCATCAATTTCCCACCTTAGCCTTTAGGAAATAATAATAGACTATTATCCCCTTTAGAGGTAAGCCCCCTAGCTTAGCCCCTAGGCCCAAACACTTAGCCCCCTCCCTTACCCAACCTTGTGCAAGCTTAGTCCCCCATCCTTCTTTCTTTGTGGTCGGTCTGCACACAGAGATGTTTAATCTTTACTAATGTTCTACATAATTTCATATACAAAAACAGGCTCATGGGCTTAAGCATCTAGGCTCTCCAGCCTAATCATCACATAATCTTACCATCTTATAATTTCTCGGCTCACCAGCCTACAGAATATGTTTACAACTCATAATATAACTGGGGTACGTCCTTGGGGTATTACGCATCGAGTCAATGTTGCTAAGTCAGTTTTTGTGCTTCATCATGTTCATGGGAAGTTTCACTTCAAAACATCCATCTGCAATATTACAAATTTCCATTTCCTATGTCAGTCCATGATCATTCGATTCACCATCTTACATCACTTTCCTATGTCAGTTTCATGTCGATGATGGGGGATACATCATGGCCCTCCTTCGACGATTATTTTCCTATCAACTTCAACACATTATCCCAGAATTAGACTTAGAAACTAGTTAGTACCTTGGGATCTGCATGCCTCAATGGCAGCCCTCCTCACTTCTGATAGTAGGTTTACATCATTGACCTATGATTGGATGATTCCATGAATGTTTGACCTTAGCTCATTTATTCACATTTGCTAGAATGTATAAGGGTACCTAGGTCATCATTGACATCATTGGTGATTCCCCTCGCACTTGTTAATGATATACATCAATGAACAATAATCAAGTGGTTTCTTCCATGTTTGACATCAAATGATATATTCACATGGCTATATTCATATTGAATCGGGATAGGGACGACGACCCTAGGTTGGTGTTAAAGGCCAGTGCGCCTACTTTTGTATATGTCTCATTGTTATCGGATAAATCGGTAGGTTCAGAAACTAGCAGATCTCCCTAGATCCACCTGGATCTAGAACAAAACAGGACAGGACATGACTCTTTCCCTAAGTTGTAGTCATTGAATCTACTAATAAGAACGAATGAGTGGCATACCTTTATATCACTTCCTTAGGTCTCTGTTGTTCCCGCTTCGCTTCGGTGCTCTTGTGAAATCAGGTCCAAGACAACACAAACCAACCAAAGTGAAGATAGCAAAGTATATTCAATGTCAACCTATGCATATGATCAAGGAGTTACGCAATAAAATAAGAGTGATTCTATGGGAAAGGGACATGATGTTGTATTATATTAAATGAAAGTAGAAGATACAACCAGATCGCCTTAATGTCGCAAGATTCCTTTCAGTGACCCTTGGTTCCAACACACACACTCGCTCTACATTTGCATGAAGAAGATCTAGTGCAACTTGATAGACCAAATAGAGTCTCCAAGCTTCTATCCAAGTAGAGTTCTTCACACAATTATTTCACCAATTCTTCATTCAATCTTTCTTAACATTTTCCATGAGAAACCTTTCAATATATAGGAGAAGGAGTGATGGTTAAATGGATGAGGATGATCCCATTAAATCTAAGAAGTCAGTAGTATTCCAACCATGCGAATGCCAACTCATTTTCTAGAAGATTTCCTTCTAGAAACTTCATGACCCCTTCTATTTTCCAAGCTTTGAAAGAGGTATGCACCCTACCTATAGAGAAGACTACGAACAGTTCACACCCTAAGTTTGGGTTGCCTGTGAGAATGAAGGATTTTCGCACCCTGTAATATAGGTAGCCTGCCAACTCATCTTAAAAATGTGTTTTTTGGAAGAAGACAGTAGTCACTTTTCTCAGGCAAAAATTCCTTATGGGAGCTTGAATACATCACTTGTAAAGACATCACCAGAGTGACCAAAATCATGTGTAACAAAATGCCCTCCAAAGTATGAGGTCGGAACTCGTGACAGCCAAAATACTTTGTAAAATGTGTGTGTGTGTCAGAAACAAGGAGTGCACCTAATCGGAAACCTGTAAACAACCAAGCATCTGCAGAATATAATATCAGTTCTGAGGTAGGAATTCCCATGCTCAGATCACAAATGAATGGAATCATAAATGTAGGTCATGGCCACCAATCATACACCATGGATCCATGCCGTCAAAATGCTACATAGCCACTAGGAATACATTGTGGATCTATGCGAGAAGACTTGAATTAAGACGACATAGCCACATGACATACAAAGTGGATATATGTGCCGATACAAATCATACATACTCCATTGCAGCCTGGATCAAAAAGATGAGACCCAGGGTCTTCAATCCCGTCACCTGAAAGTACGAATCTAGCCATGCGATTACATGTGATGAAGTCGAACATGGTAGAAACCACTTGATTACCGGTCATTGATAAAAATCGTTAGCAAGTGCGAGGGAAATCACCATTGATGTCAATGACTCCCAAGGCACCAAAGTACCATCCAAACGAATGCAAATACATGAGATAAAGTCAAGCACTTGGAGGAATCTCTCGATCAGGGATCAATGATGTGAAACCCCTCTCGAAAGAAAAGAGACTTTCCATTAAGGCATGCAGGTCCCAAGGTACTAAATGATTTCGAAGTCTCATTTCCGGATAATGAGTTGGAGTCGAAAGAACAAGACTCGTCACAGGAGGGCCTTGATGTATCCCCCATCAATGACATGAAATAAGTAACATATTTTGAGGGTGAAACAAAAGGTTGAAACGGACACAGGGAAGGCCGACATAGTAAGAATGGACAACTTAGATGGCCGACTCAATAGAGGGATCGTGTGAACTTCTCTTGAACACATGAACAACACAACCAAGGACTTGGCAGCACTAACTCAAAGATGACCCAAGATATGACCTTGTAGCAAGTTGAACGAGAGACAAATGGATTTAATAAACCAGATTCAAATGACGAATAGGGGGTTTCATGTTCAAGAGCGACGCTTACTACCATTAATATGAATACAAAAACACATCCCTTTCCCAAAATTTCCCCCACCATTTCTGGTGAGTACCTCTTTATTTTTACACAAGCTTGAGGAGGATAACATATGCTTGTTGATGTAAGCTCATCCTTCGGATGAGTCCCTCGGAGTATATTTAACGAACCCTAAGAAGGAGTGGTTCGGTCCCATTGTGGGTCTTTCGATGTTTTTTTAACGAGTCCAAGGATAGAAAAATCGGGGGTTTTTCATGTTTTGAGAGTTTGAAAAACACTTAAAGAGAACTCTCCCAGTTCCTTTTTTGTAAAAAAGTTTGACGAGACCGAAAAGGTGATAAACTATCGTGCGTCGAACGTTTTTTCAAATACTTTAATGAGCGTGAAAAGAACAAGATCGCTCGACCATCTTTTTGTTTTTATGGAGTGTGAAAAGAGCTTAAAGGATACTCCTTTACGTTCATCGTTTTCATGTTACCATGACGAGTACGAAAAGATGAGAAAAAATATACTCGGTTAAGTTCTCATATATTTTCAAGCGTGAGAACAAACGAAGACTAAGCTCGAGGTTTTTCTTAGAAAACCCTAAAAAAGTAATCGTACATGCGACAAAAGAAAAAAACACCTGTACCCCCTCATTCAGACTTCGAAACTGCGATATCTGTGAAAAACCACACTCACCAGGCTATTAGGGTATTAGGTTTTATAGACAAAGTAATAAAAATAATATAAAAAATGATAAAAAATAGTAAAAAGTGAATAAATATGGGTAAAAAGGGCTTTTTACCATTTCATTGTGATTTTGCCAAAAGCTTGTCCAACATACCTCATTTTCCCCCAAATTGTTTTGCTCGATTGTGGGAGGCACAAGCGATCATTCGGTGAACCATTTCAGCCAACGAGGTAATCTCTTGATTCTCTAACTTTTCCATGGTTTATTTTTAGTTTTTATTGGCAATTTTTTGGGTTTTGAGTCCATTTTAGGGTCGGAAAATGCACCCAAGAATTCTCACAGGTGGTCTATGTGGGACCTGTGAGAATCTAAGATTCTCGCAGGTGGCCTTCAGGGCACCTGCGAGAATCTCGCACTGTTCAAAAGGCTCACCTGCGAGGGCCGAAAAATGGATTTTAAAGTAAGGTTTTGCTCAATAAAAATTATGCAAGAGTTTAAAACAAGTTGTTGACTTCCCTCTCATGGATCTTTTGCAGGTGTTTGACCATCACAATGTTGGAATGGAGAGAAATAGAACATGAGGAGGATGACGCCATTGTCGGGAATGACCCGGATACAGTCGCTGCCCTCCGGGACTGTGGGCTCTTGAAATTTTTCAGGATTCTGGGCATGAGGGCCCAACTTAGGTTGTTGGAATACCTGATCCACATGTGGGACGTGGACCAACAGTTATTTCACATGGGGGTCCATACGTTGACCCTAGATATCGAGGATATCTATTTTCTAACAGGGTTGTCACGGCGTGGATACCATGCTACTTTGACTGGAGGTAGAGGTGACGGACTCCCCATGAGCGAGTATTGTTGCCAATATTGTGTTCCCGAGGCAGAGAGAAGCAAGGGTAAGGTTTCCATTTGGGGGGTCCAAGATTTGACCCTACGGACCATCTTGTTTACTATAGCATGAATGGTTGGGAGTGTGGCTCCGCACATGGATCTCCAGAGCTATTTCCAATATGCCATAGAGTGCACAGAGTCTCGGGTCTTCAACTAGTCGGATGCAATTCTCCACAATATGAAGAGACAATTGACGAAGTGTTGAAAGGGTGACTTGAAGCAGTTTGGGTACGGATCACTTTTGGTGTCATTCTTCCTCAAGAGGGTCCCACTGTTGCGACTACAGGTTGATTAGGGTTTATCGGCCCCACGGGATTCGAGGATGCTGAGGTGGTGCAACCTCATGGCTTGACACGTAGTAGGGCCTATAATCAAGTATAATGATTCATTTTTTGACTGGTTGAGGCCCAAATGCTGATGATTTATGACTACACATATGTTGGTTTGGATTTCCGAGGGGATACGGATTTGGCCCTGCCTGAGGATGCTCAGTGGGGTGACTTAGGTAAGAAGTACACATTTTGTTCTTTTTAGATGTTTTTGCAAATTTTATCATATGAAATGTTTTTATGTTTATCCAAGAACTAWTCAAAAATTTCTTTTTGATGACACAGATGTGGGGCCGTATTGACCTCCAGGAACATCTCCCATTCAAAGGCGAGGAGAAGCGGCTCCAGTGGCGAGATGGGATGTCGAAGACTACGAGGCAGTGGAGCAGAACTTGGAGGGGTTGACTGTGGATGTCCCGGATATTTTTATTGGGGAGATTCTGAGACGTTACCAGCGCCATACTGTGGGTGTGTCCGAGTCTCTCAGTCGACTGCTTCGTAGGGTGGCCCGAGTAGTTGTGTGTTATTGTGAGCGTCATCCGTGACATTATTTTGTACAAGCTATGGGCTTCATATTTTGAGATTTTAATCCTTGGACAGAAACTTTTTGTAAAAACTTTTGATCGTTATATACATATATACGGATTCTACCGACTTACTTTGTGTTGTGTTGTGTGATACATGTGATGTGTGATTGGTTTATAAATGGCCCAAATGTATATCTAACACATAGTTAGCTAATTCATCAGTCAATGTATTTAGACATCTAGAAATGTGTTGATATTCAATATAATCAAAATAACGTTCCAAGAGGAAAATTCGTAAATATACCCATAATAAAGTAGGACTTCGGATAGCATAGACGTTACTTAACTGTAGTACTACTAGCTGCGAATCGAGTCATATAACCAAGTGGTGGATATCAAGCATCAATCAACAATTCGATGACGGCACTATATTCTGCAATATTATTGGTCGCACGACCAAGGCACACACCTCATAGACTAATAAGTTCGTTTGTAGGGGCGTAAATTGCCCATACAGCAAAAGCAAGGTTCTAAGTACTACGGATAGCGCCATCAGCGAAGCTAATGTGGGGTGGCGAAGACTCCGACATCTGGAAACCAAACACAATGCAAGATAAGCGGTCAAGGGTAGAGACCAAATAACGAAAAATCATACTAAAGTAACAAAAAGTATGATACAATAAAATACAAGCACTCATGCACATGTGATCTTAAGCATAGTATTTCTTTAAGTACAACCCATTTATGGGTTCACTCAAAGGGATACCGTTGTAGTCCACTAAATCGTAAGCTCCTTTCTCCAAAACTCGTCTGATGATATAAGGACCTCGCCACATAGCTTTAAATTTTCCAGCTCCTAGCATATCCCGATCTTGTTCGTAAAGGAGAACCAGATCACCTTCAGAGAAAACGTGTGGCTTGACATGTTTGTCGTATTGGGCTTTGACGTGTTTCTTCTGGGCTTCTATAACTAGAGTGGCGTCGTGACGGGTTTCATCTAATTGCATGAGATACAATAGACGTTCTTCTTCGGCAGAAGTGTTTGGGAGAAGTTCGACAGTTAACTTTAGGGAGGGTATCTCACATTCAATCGGCAAGATGGCTTCTAGACCATAGACTAACTGGAATGGTGTAAACTTGGTAGCAAACTTAATGGATGTCCGATAAGCCCAAAATGTTGAAAAAAACATCATGTGCCAACTCATTTTGTGAATCCCTATCATTCGTCGAAGCATGGTAATGAGGATTTTGTTTATTGCTTCAAATTGGTCGTTGGCTTGTGGGTAATAGGGTGTTGAGTTGTCATGGCGAAGGACCAACTTTTCAGTGAGTTGGGACATCATGAAGTTTCTAAAGTGGCTACCATGGTCAGTAATGATATCTTAAGGAACACCAAACCGAGCAATGATGTGATTGAATATAAATAATGTTGCATTCCTTCCGGTATTGCCGAATGTTGGCATCACCTCGGCCCATTTTGTAAAACAATATATGGCTACAATAATGTATCCATGCCCCCCGGCTGAGTGAGGGTGACATGTCATGAAATCGATACCCCCTTTCGCAAAAGAACCAACAGAGACCACAAGGTGTAGAGGAGCAGGGTGTGATCATATTTTATTGTTGTAGGTTTGGCAAGCGTGGCATTTTTGGACGACAATTATACAATCATTGAATAAAGAAGGCCAAAAATACCATGCTCATGATATATTCTAGGGACTAGCATACCCAGACATGTGACCACCATAGACTTAGGAATGGCAGTCATTTAGGGCTTTCTCGGCTTCGTCAAACGTGAGGCAACGTCGAAAAATGGAGTCAATCCCAAGACGATAAAGAGTATCACCGAGGATAATATACTGACGGCCTTGGTAGCATATTTGATGACGGTCAGTACTAGACAAATTGGGCCAGAAAGTCTAGGTCTGGAGATATATGATGATATCTCTGTACCAAAGGCAATCGGAACTAATCAGGAAAAGGGATTCATCGGGTAATGAATCTGCTGCTAAATTTTTCGTCTCAGAGCAGGGAAGGTCGCATATCTACTCGGAAAACACCAAGGATTTCTTAGACTTAGCGCGTTCGAGTTATAAGTCAAACTCCTGGAGTATTAGGATCCATTTGGAGTATTTCCCCCCTAGCAATTGGCGTATAAGAATGTGTTTCATAGGGTTGCAGTTAGGAATTACCGTAGTCTTGCGAGAAAGGATATAGTGCCGGAAACGTTGAACAGCTTGGACGACTACCAAGGCCAGTTTTTCAACATGTAAATACTTGGTTTCAGTAGTCGTGAGACTCCGACTCAAGTAATAGATGACATGTTCATCATGAGAATCATCCTCCTGGATGAGAACCATAGCGATGGTATAGTTCGAGGCTGCGAGGTAAAGGAAATAATCCTGACTGTAATCAGGCGGGAAGAGTAGTGGGGTACATGTCAAAGATAGTTTCAAAGCTTCGAAAGCTTTGTTGGCAGTGGTATCCCATACGAACTCAGAACCTTTCTTGATCAGTCGCATAAATACAAGAGTTAGCTTAGCATAGTTTGGGATGAAACGACGGAGAAAGTTTGCCTTCCCTTGCAAACTTTGTAACTGGCGAAGTGAGGAAGGAGGAGGGAGATTGAGAATCGCCTTGACCTTCAAAGGATCTACCCGGGTCCCTTGATGTGAAACAATAAAGCCCAGAAGTTGGTCGGATTCTATGCAAAAAACACATTTGTGGGGATTCAAGCATATGTGGTAAAACCGACATTGAAGAAATGGTGCGGAGGTGTATTGGATGATCTACACGGCGCATGGAATGAGTGGGTAAGTGATTGAGATATGGCTGCACGATGTGCTTTACATCATGAAAGGTGTAAGAAATAGCATGTTGAAAAGTTTCCCCAGCATTCTTTAAACCGAATGGAAGTTTCCAGTAAGCGAAAGTGCCCCAAGGACAAATAAAAACGATCTTTTGTTGGTCCGCGGGAATGATATTGATTTGATTATATCTGGAGAGACCATCCATCAAAGAGAAGATTCCACTTCTGGCATAATCGTCGATGATCTAGTCAACAAAGGGGGTAGGAAAGTTTTCTTTAGTACAAGATTTGTTAATGTCCCTATAATCAATGTACACGTGGATTGTGCCTTGTTTCTTGTCAATTGGAACAAGATTGGAAACCCAGTCAGTTAGAGCCACAAGGTAAATAAAGCCAGCTTTGAGAAGTTTCTCAACTTCCAGTTTGATAGTGGCTGCTTTACGTGGGTGGATCGAACGAAGTCATTGCCGGACGGGTTTAGCACTCGAGTATGTCTTAATCTCATGTACCATAATGTCAGGGTCAATCCCCGACATTTCTTCATAGCTCCATGCGAAGACATCACTAAATTCTTGGAAAAGAGACTTGGAGGTGACAACTTCATCATGGGAACATGAAGCTCCGATATGCACATTTTTGACAACTCCAGGTTTTATGGATATGTCGAGGGGGATGGTGGGTGAGATATTACTTAACTTTCCTTCATAGAACATGTCGTATGTAGACTCAGGAACGGTAGAAATGATGACAACATTCGACGGAGTCGAGAGTCATTGGTAACCCTCGATGGTGCATTATTCTAGGAAGAGGATGGAACGATGATGTCCATCATCCCAAGGGGTATCTTCCATAGACATAACAGACATAATCATCTCGTCTGTAGGAAAAATGATGCGGAATGGATCCAAAGATAAATCACCAAGAGAGGGGGTTGCCGATGGAATGTCTTGATAAGCAGATTCGACCAGACTCAAAGGCATTTCGTCGCCATAATGAAGATGATCGTCAGGGTTGGGTACCATCCACGGGTCGTAAGACGCAGGGGTTCCGTGAACAGAGGTGGAGATCATGTTGATCGAGGCAAAAAATGGATGTGGAACATCGGATGGTGGAATGGGGAAAGTACCCATCAAAGAGGAATCTTTAAGAAGACCCACACCGATGTTCTCATATCCAGGGGGGGTTTTGCAATGAAAGGTATGTTGTCGGTACGTGCGTCAGAGTGAAAGAAGGCCAATTGGTCTATGGTAACTAATTTTCCTTGATGTGGGAAATGCACGACACAGAAAAGAGTGGACACAATTGCACGCATGGAATCGATCTAGCTACGTCCAAGTAGAAGGTTGTAATCGAGGGGAGCGTCGAAGACCTCCACTTCAACGTTGACTATTTTTCCTTCTAACATAATCGGCAACGAAGGGAGGACACCGTAAGGCTTAAAACTAGAGCCACTGAAGTCTTTGAACATGTTGTGGGATTCAGTCAAAGGAGGAGAGCCGATGGATTTCCAGCAGGTAATAGACATGACACACGTCGAGGCACCCTCATCAATAATTGTTCTACAAATGTTTTTTTCGGAGACAATAACTTGTATTTGGAATGCAAGTTGAGGGGGTAACCTTGGAATGTGATCTTCCAAGTCAAAAATTATTAAATTTGTATCCGTAGGGTTGATTCCACCAATAGCTTTCAACAGTTCCTTTCGTTGTATAGGACAACTCTGAAGGACTTCGAGGGTTGACAT
The DNA here is from genome assembly GCA_032191745.1 of Picea mariana. Classification (NCBI taxonomy): domain Eukaryota; kingdom Viridiplantae; phylum Streptophyta; class Pinopsida; order Pinales; family Pinaceae; genus Picea; species Picea mariana. The sequence goes on from JASDQU010100854.1 coordinate 236,877, forward strand.
CACAGACAGTGCTTGGGCCAGATCTTCGACAATACTATAGTTCTAGGCAGCACATGCATGAGGATTGAAAGCCAATTTTCGAAGAACACCCTTTGGGGAAGGGCAAAGAATTGTATCTAGGCTCGGTCATTCAAGATGAAGAGGATCGTTGGTAGGTGGAGTCATGGGAGATGGTTGGACCAATGAAGGAGGTATTGCATCAACCTTCTCTTTGGAGGAAGGATAATCTTTGGCTCGAGTGGTAAGTGTGATTTCATTCTTCTTTGAAGCACCTGTACACATTAAGACATAGGATGTATTGGAGGGGGAAGGTTGGTCATGAATGACCAATTGGGCATGTTGCTGAGAGGGGAAGGGTTGTGACAATATGGTCGGAGTGGGGGGTTTCATGGTCCCTTGAAGGAACTTAGTAACCTTGGCTCATCGTGGACAATCCTTATTGTAGTGATCATCACCACAGATAAAACAAGGGTATCGGGGTTTGCGCTTATCCCTATTGTCAACAGGTGGTGTTTTGGTTTTCTCAAATTGCGGATTATTTTTATCCTCCTTGTTCTTACCCTTTCCTTTTTTTGATTTATTTTTGCCAGTGGGGCTATATTGAACAGATTTTACCTCAGAAGTCTTGCCGGTGGGAGGGGTAGGAGACGGATCATTTTGAACATTAGAAAAAATGGGTTTGGGGTTGTTGCTAGAGGTTTGGGCAGAGTGAGGTTGGGCATGGAAAGTGCCAGTCACACTGTCAACTACATGAGAAGCAACAGGAGTAGTTGAAGTAGCAGAAGTAGAAGGACAAGGTGTGTTAGGGAGTAATTCGTAAAGAGTACCCATTTGTGAGTAAACGAGGTCGAGGTATTGAGCACGACTGATTGCATGTTCTTCTGTGACAACTCCACCCATGGTGATGTCACGAGCGATGTCGTTCATGAATGATTTAGTGAACCACTCTGCGAGCAACTGATCGGGAAGTTTGAGTGTGATGAGACGTTGTCTCCATCACCACTCATGAATGTGATCAGAGATATGAGTGGCTTTAGTTTGTTTGAAAGAACTCAAAATATCAGTTCCTGTTTCATAGCGGATAGCTAACTGGTAGTGGGTGAGGAAATCCATAGTGAGGGTGTTGAAGTCGGTGAAGAAGCCTCGTGGTAATTCTATATACCACTTTGCGGCGGAACCTATGAGGGTTCGCTGAAAAAGGCATAAACGAATAGATTCATTCATCAAGGATTTGGATGAGCACCAAAGGTGAAAATTCATTACATGATTGTTCGGGTCCTCTCCCTGTTTACCATCAAACTTAAGGATTTCGGATGGTAGTTTGGTTGGTATGGCGGGCCATTGAGGAGAGTGACGGATCGGATCATTTAAAATCCTCGATAGATCAGAGAGGTATAGGGTGGCTAAGAAGGGTAATTGTCTATTCACATGTGGGTACTGGTGACTTTGGGGAGGGAGTCTCGTCGGTAGAACAGTGGGACCATAAGCAGTTTGTATATAATGCGAAGATCCGGGAAGATTCGGTTGTTGGTGTGGAGGCAAGTAATTCATATGGTTGTACCCTTGAACAGGGGCGTGGGGTTGAGCGTTCGAGCCCCAAATAGGATTAGACATGCCTGGATATGGTTGGCCTATACTAGGGTGTATGAGGGAGCTATCTTGAGGCTATTTCCCCCCAATCGAGTGAGTATTATGTTGAATAAGATAATTCCAATACTGGGCCAAGGATGGAGGTATGTTTTTTCCATAAGGTGGGGTCGGTGGGGGTTTCCCTCCAATCAGGAGTTGCATCCCTATTGGGATTTGTCCTTGGTGAAATTGTCCACCAATATGAATTTGGTAATTAGGTGTGAAAGATGGGATGGTGCCACTAGGGTTGGTGCCTCCGATAGAGGATGGAAGAGGTCCTCTGAAAGGGGGTCAAGGAATTGTCGGAATAAAACTGGGAACGAGATGGTGCCCAAAAGGAGTGGAAATGTCAGGAGTCTCAGATGATATTTGTGTAGGAACGGGAATAGAAGCATTCAACGCATGATATCCAGGCGGAAGTGTTGGGGTGAATCTAGGAGAAAGTGGTGTGCCAATGGGGGCTTGGCTAGCTGCTATAATCCTGGTGTGAGGACTCATAGTATCTGGGATCATTATGTAATGGACCTTTTGTAGAGGGATAGTCAAGATGTGGTTAGCTGGCGGAGCGTCTGTACCAGGAAAATAATAGGCAGTAGTAAAAGGTATTGCATCTGGATCATATGTTTCGGGCAGCTCAGGTGTGACAGTGATATCAACGCCTGCTCCTAATCCAAAGAGATCCCGTCTAAAAATGCCAGTAGTCCAAAAAGGATCTTGACCCTCAGGTCCTATGAAAGGTCCAATTGGTAATCCAGAAGAATGAACAACTATATCTCTGGAAGAATTCACTCGAACAATACGTCTCTCGGAGTTGGGAGGAAGTTGGAAGTCCTCTCAAGAATTGGTAATTTGGAACCATTCTAAAGAGTTAGTTCTTTCCACTGGTGGAGTGACAACGTCTTGGACTTCACTCTATTGAGGAGAGCCCTTCGGTGAGTTGGTAGGAAAGGGTTGAGAACCTTCCAAATCTTCTAGGGGTAGGCCTTGCATTCTACGTGAACGGCGTGGAGGGTCAATTGTGATCGAGTTTGAATTTTACGAAAGAAATTCTATGGCCAACTTGGGTAAACAAACAACATGCTCTAATAAAATCTAGGAAGTAAAACCAAGCAAACAAGACCTTCTAATTCCAAAGTCACTAGTTGGTGATGAAATCCAACGTCTCAACGACGAGACAAGAAGGGGTTGGGCCAGGGTGGAAAAGTTACGTTGACGACCTGCTTAACAGACTTACACCCTGGTGAAAGCTCCCACACAAAATCATGGGTATACCCTCCAAGGAGCCCAAGTGAGTCTGGTCAACATCAATTCCGGGTACCGTGAAGACTTACCCCTTCACAGTCACCTTGTGTAAGACCCTAAGAAGATAGGCTACTAAGGTTACCACCAACAACAATAATGCTTGGGGGAATAGTCAATAGTCCGATCCACATGCAAGGGTAGGGTATCTAGCTCGAAATCAGCTTGAGAGGCTTCCACTCATCATCGTGGGTATACCTTCAAGTGACCCCCATAATACGTGCAATCTCTACACCGATATCAACAAAGCAGAGTGAGTAACTCTATCAATCTCAATGCAACCTCAGGTTTGACCCTTGTGTGAGAAGGACTTCCCAGGAAAAAATGTTGCAAATGGAATTTGATACTCCTTATCACAAGATACTATTGTGTGTTTTTTGCTTTGGAGAGTGTATCTCATTGCCTATTCCAAAGCTCTAGCCTAGCTAATGTTGGTGTAAAAGAGCCCTAGAAAAAGTTACTAGTTGAATTTTAAAATTGTGCAATATTATTAAAGGCTATTGTTACTCAAAAGGAGACAGAAATGAAATCGATGTTGTGTGAGACTCTGACCCAACAATGCGTAAATAGGGATGAATGATACAAATTTTGTTCGATGTATCTTATTTACAGGAGGGAAAGAAGAGTTTTATGGAACAATGTGAACTACGATGTATGATGTTCTCTGAAATGTAATATCAAACAATCATGAACAATGCAAATTCCCTATTCGTTTTCTTTCAATACTAGAATGCCCATATTTTTCGAATAAAAGGTTGCTTAAAAAAAAGAAAATGCCTTTAATTTTTTATTAGAAACCAAGCAACAGGGATGGAACTAAGAAAAAGCAAGCAACCAACGAAAATAAAATACACAACAAACACCCAAATCAATCTTTCAATGAAGATAAAAATAACAAACTAACAAGACCAGTCTCTTCAAAAGCACATGGGTAACAATTTTCCAAGTAATAAGCAATTGAAAGGGACAATTAATCTCAACTTTTAATCCAATCAAAGGCTCCCGACCAAACAAACACTCAGATTTCAGAATCGAAGATTATACCCTTGTTAAGAAAAGGTCAAGAGGTAAAAATTGAGAAAAAATGAACAAGAAGAGCTTTCGATTTTTGAAAACTAATCATTCGCGAGATTTGAAGTCAAGAAACATCCAATCACTAGCCAGAGAAGTTCCTTCTAGAAACACCAACCAATCTGGGCATCTGAAGACACAAAAGACTTAATCCAAAAGTTTTACAAGTGAGTTCGCAGTCTGACAGTGGGGTACAGTGCAATAATTAAGGATTCTCGCGGGCTAGACACAAGCAGGTTGTGATAATTTTGCACCGAACTGAACACTAGGGTGCGAACCTCAGTTATTCTCACAGGCTACAAAAAGGTGTAGTGTTGGAAGGTCTGTAATCAAGCAAATTTTGGAAAAATGGCAGAACTTTTGAGGGAACTTCTGGATCCAGGGAGTCTATGAGGATCTCGTCAAGACTCAGAGATTGATTGGGAATGAAAAAGGGTAGGTCAAGAGCAAATGGCCAAGAAAAAACCAAAAAAATGGGTTGTATCCCTAGTGGAGTCACCAATTTTGTTATCAGATAAATCGGTAGGTGCGGACACTAACAGGTCTCCCTAGATCCACCTGGATCTAGAACAAAATAGGACAGGACACGACTCTTTCCCTAAGTTGTAGTCATTGAATCTACTAATAAGAAGGAACGACTGACATACCTTTATATCGCTTCCTTAGGTCTTTGTTGTTCCCACTTCGCTCTGGTGCTCTTGTGAAATCGGGTCCAAGACAACACAAACCAACCAAAGTGAAGATAGCAAAGTATATTCAATGTCAACCTATGCATATGATGAAGGAGTTATGCAATAAAATAAGAGTGATTTTATGGGAAAGGGACATGTCGTTGTATTATATTAAATGAAAGTAGAAGACACAACCATATCGCCTTGATGTCGCAAGCTTCCTTTCAGTGACCCTTGGTTCCAACACACACACTTGCTCTACATTTGCATGAAGAAGATCTAGTGCAACTTGATAGCCCAAATAGAGTCTCCAAGCTTCTGTTCAAGCAGAGTTCTTCACACAATTATTTCACCAATTCTTCATTCAATCTTGCTTAACATTTTCCATGAGAAACCTTTCAATATATAGGAGAAGGAGAGATGGTTAAATAGATGAGGATGATCCCATTAAATCTGAGAAGTTAGTAGGATGCCAACCATGCGAATGCCAACTCATTTTCTAGAATATTCCCTTCTAGAACCTTCGTGACCTCTTCTCTTTTCCAAGATTTGAAACAGGTTCGCACCCTACCTATAGAGCAGACTGTGAACAGTTCACCCCCTAAGTTTGGGTTGTCTGCGAGAATGAAGGATTTCCGCACCCTGTAATATAGGCAGCCTGCGAACTCATCTTAAAAATGTGTTTTTTGGAAGAAGACAGCAGTCACTTTTCTCAGGAAAAAAGTCCTTGTGGGAGCCTGAATACATCACTTGTAGAGACATCACCAGAGTGACCAAAATCATGTGTAACACTCATCATTAATATAAAATACATCATTGCACGCAAACCGACCATGATAAAAGAGTATGGGGGACTAAACTCCACTAGTTCGGGAAAGGGTGGGGGCTAAAAGTTAAGGAAAAGGGGCTAGGCCAGGGATCTTAAGCCAAAAAAGAATGTTATATTAATATTTCTTAAAGTATAAAGTATGGATAATTATTTTATCCTAAGTTCTAAAGATGGAAACAAGTGGGCCAAAGTGGCTCCCAACATGACAAGTGTTAAGTTGGGGACATGCATACATATATTTTGGACTTAGTTCATTTTCCATCATTCAGTGATCCAGTCAATCATCGATGAGCATTCAGACAATCATTGAGCTATCCTTCGTATCTTCATGTGACTGTACTTGAACTTGTATCCATAACCATACCTATTTGTGTAGCTGGTTAGCTTAGGATATGGACTGAAGGAGCAGGTTGTCAGGCCTGTGGGATATTGAAGAAGTGAGTTGGAAGGCCCATGAGCAATCTCTCTGAGTGAGAGAATTGTTGGGAATTGATTTCCCAAAGGTGTTAAACTGCATCTACAGGGCTCTGAGACTTCCTGTCTAGCCTATTGTTGAAGCATGGAAAGGAAGTGGGGAAGTCAAAGGAATGTTGAGCAGAGAAAGGGCATACTTCCTGGGGTGGGACATGCATGTGAGGAATGAGGGACTGTAGGCTGTTAGTTTGAGTTGGCACCTATGAAGGAGTCTTTCATGTTGTGCATGATCCATTAGCCTGGCTAGCAATCCATTTACCCTGGTAGAGTTTAGTCCCATATCGGGGGTGAACCACTGTTGAGAGTGATGAGTAGTGTGGTCTAAGGATGGGAGGTTCGTGAAAGGTCTGCACACAGTTGGTGATATTCTTACCAAGATAAGTGTCAATTGTGTGATAAATTTGCATGCTGCATTATTATTTACATGTTTAATTTTATGGGTTTATTCTATGTGTGGTTATAATTGTCTTTATATTTATGGGTATTGTCTGCATATGCTGCATGTATATGTTTACTATCATTTATGTATGAATCTGTGCATTTATAGTATGTAATTAACTATTTACGTTTTATATATAAAGTTTCACAAGAGTTCTATGTGTATATGTTTTAATAGCATGCAGTTCGAAAATTTTATGTGGCATAGCTCAGTTGGATGTTGGGTATGTTACAGTATGTTCTACAGAGAGAATAAAAGCATTCTCTAGAGTAGCATGGCACAACCTTGGTGGTCGGTGATGTTACAATATGGTATCAGATCTTCAGTTTTCAACACTGAGCCTGGATGGGCCGAGCAAGTTGAGTTGAAGTGAAATTTCATAGAGGATTGATTTTGAAGTGGCCAAATTTCGATTTGCAGAGCATCCATGGTAAAAAGTAACAACAATGGTGCAGAATTGGGAAAAAGCCACAATTTATGTTGTTAAATTCACGGGAAAATTGAGAAATTTGGCCATGTGGTGAGATATTCTTGATGCAATATATGTTCTAGAAAATTCAGACCTGGAATTAGTTGAATTTGAAGTTACAGTGAAGCCATGACAGTTGGAGCGATATTAGCAATTAAAATTCTCAATTTGTGACTTGAGTTTGGAAAAACATTCATTCGAGAAATGTCAAACCACATCGATTTGTTGTTGCAGAGGTTGAACTAGTGTTATCGGGGTGAATTGAACAAATTTCATAGTTGCAGAATGTCTATGGTAGAAATTGGGAAAAGTTAAGCAAAAGTCCCAATTTCTGCAGCGGAATTCACAAGGAATTGATCAGCATAAAAATGAATGTGTGTAGATGGGTGCACTAAAAATGCATGTTGCGTAGTAAAAATCTTGTGATATGTAAAAATTGGGCATCGAGCAGAAAAATGTTGTTGTGCGGGTGTGCACACTAAATTTTGGCACCGCACGGAAAATTGTTGTTGTGCGGGTGCACGCACTAAATTTTGGTGCCACGCGGAAAAATATTGGTGTGCGGGTGTGCACACTAAATTTTCGCATCGCGCAAAAAAATGTTGGTGTGCAAGTGCGCGCACTAAATTTTGGTGTCACGCGGAAAAATATTGGTGTGCGGGTGCATGCACTAAATTTTGGCATTGCGCAGAAAAATGTTAGTGTGCGCACTAAATTTTGGCACTGCATGGAAAAATGTTGGTGTGCGGGTGTGCGCATTAAATTTTGGCACCACGTGGAAAAATGCTAGTGTGCGGGTGTGCGCACTAAATTTTGGTGCCACGCGGAAAAATGTTGGTGTGCGCACTAAATTTTGGCACCACGTGTAACACACCCACGACAAGGCATAAAAATTTTCTCTTTTCTTAAAGGAAAGATTCTCTCAGTCGAGGATCTCTGATTCTAAAGCCAACAAATCTCTTACACCCTGATGGTCTCGCTCTGTAATTAAACGCAGACGCTTTCGACTTTCGGGTGTAGGTCTAATGGTACCCGTGACCTTCCCTTTACGCTTGGGAAATCTATGAGTTTGGGCGATAGCCCCTTTTCTGATAAGCCCCTCCTTGAGGTGACCTTGGTTGATAACCTCACATAAACACACAATTGTGGGCATGGCCAAAGGCGGTTTGAAACCAAACTACCTTTCAGCTCGCAATTTTCTTCGAGCCTCCATGTGTCCTTTCTTCAAAATCATGGTTTGGATTTTGGCCTGCCCTCAAATTTTTAAAGTTCATGCATATCCGATCCCCACAGTTCTACGGGACCGTCGATCTTACGATCTTGACGGTGCCTCTGAACCAATCATATCTATCCCTTTCAAAGCTGCGGATCAGATCTATCCTCTTGCAAATCAATGGTTGTGATTTGTTTCAGAATTCTGAACTTCGGAATTCTCAAGTCTCAAACTTTCCTTTCTTTTGTACGTCTATCTTTCGGAGTCGACGATTTGTGGACACCTTTCCTTCTCAATCAGTGGCTCTGCCTCTACTTTAGGGGTTTAACCTTTCAACTAGATCAACGGTCCTGCAGCCCCTTTGCTCGATCAATGGTAGATATTTCCTTCGGGTCTCCGGACTTCTGATATCTCAAATCTCAAACTTCACTTCCCCTAGAAGTAAGTGGATTCTTGTCACGTTTCCACTTGAATTGGACTGTTGAGGCTTGCTTTGGGTCTTTACCCAAAATCTACAGATTTATGCCACCTGTTCTCTTGATCATGACTATGAATTACTTTGGGAATTTACCCAGAATCCACCAATCTATGCCACGTCTCTTCTCGATTAGACGGTCCAAATTCACCTCGAATGATCTGATGCTTGAGATTTACTTCGGACGATCTGACGACTGAGATCTACTTTGGATGATCGAACGATTGAGATTTATCTCGTCTCTGTGGCTCTCCGGACTTCGGGAGTCAAAAATCTCAACTAAAAACTCTCAAACATATTTCTCTGGAGTACACAATCCATCACCACACGTCCCTCTGTATCTGCTGGTCCAGATTCACTTCGGGTCTTTGGGGTTCAGGAATCTCAATTCTCAACTAAAAATCCAATGCAATTTACCCGAAGCTTGTGATATATCGCCATGTGTCTCTCTGGATCTAACGGTTTAGAGACCTTCAGCTCTTCGGCTCTTCAGGCCTTCGACGCTTTGGAGCTTTGGTGCTCCAGCCCTTCGGCACTTTGGCGCTTTGGTGCTCCATCCCTTCAATGCTTCGACTCTTCGGCACTTCGACGCTTTAGCTCTCAGGACTTCGGGATTTTCAACTCTTATGCACCCATTTCTCCAGAGTGATTTTACCTAAAATACATGATCTCCTGACACATATCCCCCTAGCGATCAATAGCCAGGATTTACTTCGGGTATTTGTCCTCCTCCTTGTCCACAAACCTCCAAAGTTGTAGATCTTACTCCACGTATCAACCCTAATGTTGGATGGTTTTGATTGACTTCAAAACTTCGGGACTTCACAAGTCCACACTCCTGTGCACTTTCAAAGGGTTAGGCCTCGTTCACTTTCCTTGGGATCCAATGATTGTTGGTCCTCGTGCTCAAATCTGACGACCCAGATCTGATATCCTCCTACGCGCTCTTCTAATTGTTTGGACGTGGGTCCCAGCGGTCCAGATCTTTCACAATGCTCGATCTAATGGTCACTGTTGCTCCTCCTCCTAAGATTTTGCTTTCTTCCCTGACTTGGAATATTTTAGATGTTTCGAAGGTCTCGACCTTCGATTTACTTTCTGCGAGCCCTGATGTATGGGTCGATTTCCGCTTCCCTCCTGATCTTATGAAATTGAAACAAGTTCGCCTCTTGGACCTCATCTGCGCTTCTGAAAAGTGCTAGTCTCTTCTGATCTTGGTCCTTAGGTAATTTCAAATTCCCACGTACTCCTTACATTAATCTGCTTGCATCGAATCGACGTTCCATGACCTTCCTCGATCCAACATTCCAAATCACATCGCAACTTTGAGTTTCGGAAGTTTAATTGCACCAACACGCGATTCTCCTATCGCGAGAACTCCTCTCTCACAGATTCGATGGTCAAGGTGGGTCCCAATAAATCCTTGGATCTACGGTCCATATCGCATCGCGACTTTTGGTTTCAGAGGTTTAGTCACACCAACGCACGATTCTCCCGTCACGGGAACTCTGAACTCATAGATCTGACGGTGAAGGTGGGTCCCGATAGATCCTTGAATCTACGGTCTAGATCACATCGCGACTTTGGGTTTCAGAGGATCCATCCCCTTCACGATGATTGCCAACATTCCTCGATATTGTGAAGACTGAAGGGGTCGAGGCATTAATGCCTGCTCTCCTTCTTCCAATCTAGCAGTTGCGACAGACCTTGGATCCTCCAGAAAGGTCTCGCCCATTCATCTTCCAAATGAAAGGATATTCCCTTTCGATACTTGAATCTCACTATCCTTCCTGAGCTTCATCAGTTATGAAGGATTTAAGAGTGTTTCTCTCTTTCTCTTGAACTTAACACCTAGAAGGGTCTTCCACACAACTCTTGCGCTCCTTCATCGAGTCTAGAAATTAAGTAGTTCTTGGTCTCAGCTCGCCTCACAGAGAGCCTGTGCATATCTGCACTACCTCTCTTGAGCTTAACAAACTATATCCTCCAAGGGAATTAGAATGACTAGGAGGTTCAACATGCATACATGAAACTATGCCCACGATCGACGAACTCGCAGTTCGTGGCTTTGGCTTAAGCCACCACAGGATGCAAGCATTTACAAGTATAAAAACATGTTCAATTCATACAATTTCCTACTTTCCTAGTTACACAATCAGGCAAACACAAAAATGGTACAGTATAAATCATTAAGCAAACATATTCATCCCTGCAAAATTCATAGGATATCCAACTTTAATTCACAGTACCACTTATATACATAAGATATACGATTACTTATCTATTACAAGTGGTAGCCAACTAATTGACTGTGGGTGTTTTTCCTTCCACCCGACCATAGGCTCAGAAGCATTCATTCTTATCACTCTTGCCACCCCCATGCCAAGCCATGATATCACCAGGGAACTCTCGCAGTTCTCAAGGATTCTTTCTTTGTTTCAGCTTCCGCTCGAGTTCTGTTCTCTACAAACTTTCAGAAATTTTCCTTCTCTGTTATGGCCCTGGGTGAGGTTTATCATATGCTCACTTGGCATCAAGATCGCGGCCTTCTATTCCTCATCTGCTAGAGAGATCTCACATTCTCCTTACCAATTTTCTTATATCTTTTCCCCAAGATGGTTCTCAACCCATCATGTTCCTTCTGTCAAAAGGGAACTCGGGTCAGGTTGGTCTGTCATACCCAGTGGTACTTCGGGTTGACATTCTGCAGTCAGACCATGCTTCCATTCATGGGAGTGGTTGATAATTCAACCACTAGTCCTTTATTCATTAATTGGTTTCTCTCCTTGGGATCCGAAGGATATTTATTACCCCCATCAAGGGAAATTTGGGGTTATTTGATATAATGAGCCCTCTCTTATATTTTTCACATTCTTTCCTCTAGTGGTATCATGGCTAGTACTTTCAAGGCTTCACCATTTATTGTCAACTCAAACAATCATACATTTACACTATCCACATGCCTTAGCATGGTAATCCTATTTTATGATTAATTACAAGCTAGGGGAAATAGGGATGTTACACCGCACGAAAAAATGTTGGTGTGCAGGTGTGCGCACTAAATTTTGGTGTCGCACGAACAAATATTGGTGTGCGAGTGCACGCACTAAATTTTGGCATCGCGTGGAAAAATGTTGGTGTGTGGGTGTGCGCATTAAATTTTGGCACCGCACAGAAAAATGTTGGTGTGCGGGTGTGCACGCTAAATTTAGCATTGTGCGGTGCATATTGATTGATGCATTTGTAATACTGGCGTGTGGTGTGCACACACATAATAATGGTGTGCATGGCGTGCGCAGTGTTGGCAAAGCATAGAGGATTTTGATTGGTTCATGCGCAATGTGGGTATATGTTGTCGCGCGACAGTTTAGTTAATGGTGCGCGCAGAGTATTGGTGTACGGTGGGGGTATACTAAAATTTGGCATGGTACAGTGCGTAGACTGAAATGCGAACAAAATATCAGCGTGCGATACAGAAATTGTGCGCAACAGGTAATAGTGCAAGAACCAAAATTTTACGTCGTGAATATTGGTGCGTGACATAAAAGTAGTGTGCGTCAGTTATTGGCACAACAGAAAAGTGATGCATAGTGGTTATAGGTGCACAGAGCATGATTTACCTTGTGGTGGTGTTGCGCATGCTAAATATGGGTGTACAGGTTGAAATTTGTGCATGTGAAGTCATTTGGAGGGTGAATAACAGCAGAAAACCAACGAATTTCCACAACATTTTATATTGTTTGGATGTCACCTTTTTGCAGCGTGTTTTTTAGGCCCTTAAGAGCATTTTTAGATACGCAAAAACCACAAGTACAGGTTGTACCAAGGCACACTATGCTTCTTCATCTCAAATAAAATATCTCGAAGAGATCTTTCTAATGGTGTAAACCATTCGTCAAACAGAGCTTTTATGAGAAAGTTACAGCACAAACAATGGAGGGTAAATTTTAAGACCCAACTGACTTCAAAGAGTCATAACTTTATGCTCCGGAATCAGATTGAGGCGCAGGAGAAGTCAATGGAAATATATTGAACCATAGAAGACATTATCAGAGTTGAATTAAATTTCTAGGCATGTTAAAAATGTTTAATATGGCAAAGAAGGTACCTATAGCATTCCATACCAAAAACACGAATTGGCCTAGAACTTCAGCAGGTTGTAACTAGCAGCCCAAAACCCAGAAAAAGGTGAAACTTAGACAGAGTGTCCAGAATATCGATATGAGGAAACCCAATTCATCTCCTATGAAAACTTGAATGGAGTAGGTGCAAAAATGCATAATTACAGCGCAGAATTGGGCCAAGTTGAAATGTGAACAGAAAAATTAATGGACAATTTTCAAATAACCGTAACTTTCTGCTCAAGACTCATAATTGAGCATGGGAAGAGGGCGTTGGAAAGGTGTTGGAAAATAGCATACAAATATTCACCCAAAAAATTGATCTGGGCATTCAATGTTTCAGGAAATCAGAAGAAATAATTATGTTATACTATTGAACCAGAATGGCTCATATTTTCATGAAATTGTTGAAATAGTTAGCTTGAAAACATTTTGTTGGCTGCACATTTTGTAGAGTTAACAACAACTAGATCAGATCGGGATCAGTACAAAGTCCAGAGTAATGGAAGAGTCACAAGGGACTTACAGCCAGGAATATGAGATTAGAGGGATGGATGTCCATTTGGGCATTGAAGGAACAAACTCCAATGGACATGGAGAAGGAAGGGATGAAAATATGAATATGGTAGAGACCATTAGAATTACAGAAGGATGTCCAAAGCCATAAAGCTGATAATTAAAGTCTTATGAGAGCCAAGGAGTGGCAAGAGGAMTTCAACATGAAGTTAATGCAGAGATTGAACAGAATAGAAAAKAAATTGGATAAGGAGTGTGGCTCAAGAAAATYAGGAAGTCACGGGTCTCTTGATGAGAAAAGAAGAACCAGAAGTGTTAGCAGACATCGCCATCACTCCCCAAAGAATTCCAATAAGAGTGCACACAACAACTCAAGTYCATCCCCTATCAGGAAGCATAAGAGGTTTGGGGTGGATGAGCTACGAGGAGAAATGAACAAAATCAAACCTCCTACATTTGATGGTGAGCACAAGAAGGATGAAGATGCAGAGACATGGTTGTTGGGCATGAAAAAGTATTTTCAATTGCATAATTCTTCTTCTCATGCAGAAGGTATAATTGTTATCTATCAACTCAAGGGAAAAGAATCCATGTGGTGGGATCAACTTTTACAGGTGCAGCACATCAAAGAGAAAAGTGTTCCTTTGAGGGAATTCAAGAAGTATTTTGAGAAGAAATACTTGACTAAGAGATACTATGACAAGAAAATGAAAGATTTCTTTGAAATCAAGCTTGAGAGTATGACCATAGATGAATATGAGATAAGGTTTTTAGAACTTTTGAAGTTTGTATCTTTCATCAAGGATGAGACAGTTAATATTCAGAGGTATTTGAGTGGATTTCCATCATTCATCAGTGACAAAATACAGTATGATGATCCCAAGAAATTGGATGAGATCATAAGGCAAGCTAAATTCCTATATGATTAGCAAAAATCAAGGCCAAATTTCCAAAAAGATTGGGAAGACAAAAAGAAATTCAAGATGGATCAGAGGAAGAAGGGAACTAAGCCACCATTCTTCAGAAATAATACTTAGGGACAACCAACTTCTAGAGAACCCAGAATGATTGAGGAAGGGGGTCAAAGGCCAAGGCAGCCACCTATTCAATGTTGGGGTTGTAAAGGATATCATATGTTCAGAGATTTTCCTCACAGAGGTAAAAAAGTGAGGGTTGTTCATAATGTACAACAAGCTGAAACAGTGGAGGACATGGATAGAAATGTACCAAGGATCTATGTAGCCCTGGACAACAAGAAAGAAGAGTATCAGTCACATATGATTGAAGTGGAAGGTATGATCAACAACCAAACCATTGTTATTTTAATTGATTCAGGAGCTATTCATAGTTATATAGATCCTAAGATAGTGGAAAGTTTGCATTTTCCAAGAAGCAAGCATGGAAAATATTGGTTGGTGCAGCTGGCTACCGGAGCCAAAAGAAAAGTTAATGAGATGGTTAAGTTGTGTCTTATGGACATGAATGAGCTTAACACCAGGGCATATTTGAACATCTTGCCTTTAGGTTCCTATGATTATCTAATTGGGATGGATTGGTTGGACCAACATCATGCCATCCTAGACTATCATAACAAGGCATTTACTTTCTTGGATGAGGAAGGGAATCTAAGGAAAGTGCAGAGAATTCCCAAGGCAATAAGCATCAGAGAGATTTTATCATTACAGCTGAAGAAATGTTACAGAAAAGGGTGTCAAATATTTGCAGCTCATATGGAAGAGACACCTAAATATAATGTGCCAAATTTGGAAGATCATGCATGTTGGATCATGTTGTCATTGATGCCAATAGTTTGATTGATTGATGTAAAGTGATTGTCTTGATGTCAAAGGATTGATTGATTAATGATTTATGAAAAAATTATATGCATTGTCCTTGATCAGAATGATAGATGTCAAAGTGGAAACCAATTGATAAAGATGGATCATTGATATGAAGCATAGATGAAGATGGATCAATGAGTTGTTATTGATACATGATGCATATTCGATGTATATGATGCAGTGGTGAATTGATGCAAAGATGAATCATTATTGTCTTATCATGGTTGATAAGATGTACAAATGGATGAACTCCAAAGTGGTCCCCTTATGGTGAAAGCCCTCATGGGAAGACGCTTTGCAAATTGAGTTATCCTATAAGAATGGTTGGAGGACCCATGCTTGTATGTGGAATAATGAGATGAAGATCAATGAATTTGTTGGTGAAACTATCCTAGATGGATAGTGTTTGTCATGCCATTTCTGGTGGTATGTGGAATGTCACATAACTCCTCACGGTTTGAGAGTTATGGCCTTACGAAGTTGAAGGACCCCCATATGAAGGCTTGAAGCCCCTAAGGTCAAAGAAGTCAAAGTGACCTAAAACAAGAAATCATTATTTAAATGATAAAGTAAAGTGACAAAGTCAAGGTGGATTATTTAAATAATAAAGAGAAGTGACAAAATCAAGAAATATTATTTAAATGATAAAATAAAGCGACAAAATCAAGAAGGAATAAAGTATTGGAGAACTTTCTATTTATGGAAAGTGGTTAACCCCAAAATAAGGAAAATTGGTTAAATGACCTAGAAATGGGTTAAGTGACCTAGAGGATGAAAGTATAAATAAGATAGCTATGGTCTCTTGTAGAACATCCTTTTTGTGGATCTATG
>JASDQU010100854.1:284805-319534 GCA_032191745.1 Picea mariana
AATCCAAATTTCTAAGTGGGGCATCCATGGAATAAACAATGTGACTACTCTGTTTTCCATTTGTGACTCTAATTTCAGTTTCTGTTGGAGCAGCATTGTTTATATTAACAGCTGGTGACTTTGCCTGTCCAAAACGACCCCAACGAAATCCTTGGCCACCTTCGGCGTCTGCCCTCTCGCTTTCCCTGCTCGGGCAAGGGAACCAGGAACCTTACTCATTGTGATACAGCGATCTAATGCCTGAATACAATCTCAACCTCCTTCGATTAGCCGAGAGCTCTTCCAACACCAAAGCCAAGTTGCAAAGTAAGAGTTTGATCGATTCGGGTTTGTGTTATGATGACGAGCTCAGCATGAATGCCACCCTGAATATTCCAGAATCCATTTTCCAATACACAATTTCCTTTTTTGGAAACATTATATATTCATGATTTATCATGATTGAAGAATGACCCCATCCAACACCAAAATTCATGGTAAAAAATTCCATGAAACTTTTGCCAGATATTCCAAAATTTGACAGAAAATTTGGAGAATACACTTCTTCACATGTCATGATGTACCACATGTGGTGTTCCTCAAAATCCTTAGTGGATGATAGTATACAATACAGGATTTTCCAAGGAACCTTGATAAGTAGCACCACCAAATGGTACATTGAGTTACCCCGCACCACCTATTGCAACTTTTTGTCTTTAGCATTGGATTTCCTAACACACTTCCAATTGCATATTTAGTATGACACTGGAATAAATATTTTGACATCACTATGTCAGAACATTGACATGTACATTTTCGATCATATTCATAAATGGATATGTTGGCATAGGCTCATTCGAGCTAAGATTTTGGATCAACTTTTGGTAGATTGGTTCATCAAATCATTATTACCACCCATAGCAAAAGATGTTTCCATGTTAGGGGTAGTCACTGGGGAATATGTGATCTTACGAGCCCAGCATTTAGAATTTATTTATTCATGGTCAGGAACATTGTATGATATCATTCCTCATGCTCCAAGGTCATCAATAGATCCTACAAGGCCAAACCTGGGACCACATGTTGATGGTATGGTTGGTTGTGTTTCTAATGTCTTTGTTGGCGAGTTGGCTAGGGAGGTTAGTCAATTGTCTATATTTGTAAGTCAACGAGCTATTGTTTCCACAATCCAAACAAATACGATCCCCACTCAGACCTCCAAGGTGAATTTGGTATAGTACACACAACTGAAGAATCCTTGACAACTTGGAGGAGAGAAGAAAAATGAAAAGAAAAACTCTTCTGCTAAGAAAGGGACTATGAAAATAAAAAACACTACCACTAGAGGAAATTAGGAGAATAATAATGTTAAGTTTCCCTGGAATATTTTTGGTGGATTCCATCTCACACACCAATATCCTATGATGGATGAGATTCGCCGCTATATTTCGCACTGCGGAGCTCCCCAATAACCTGTTGTTTTGACAAATCCATTCCCTCCATAGCAACAACAAAAGGTTGTAATAAATCATACCTCCATAAGGGGGAACACTAGGTAACCCATAGCAAGAAGGTGCGTCGATGAGTGACAACATTTACATGTATGACCAAATAGTCAATTTAGAAACACGGGCTCATAATTATGAGAATCTAGAGAGTGGTTCTTTGAATAAGGACCCTACATATACTTCTTGACTTGGTGGCCCTCTCCAGACAAAAAATCCATCAATTGACATAATACTTCACCCAACAAAGGGTGTTCTTTGTGGGTATATGCATAATCCCAACACATGCTTCCAATAATTATAATATTGCAAAATATTTATCACAACACCATAAACCATGTCGATCCTTGAAGTTTTCCAACACTGCCTAATGCAGTGGAGAGCATTGGTGTCTTCTATAGGAAGAGTGGACCCTTTAGATACTAGTTTAATTACATTTTCCACAAACCAAATTCAACCTAGGTGTTGGAATTATTGGCATCAATGTCAAAGGATTAATATTGTCATTAATGTCATATTATGACTTTACAAATACACAACATTTCCAAGACTAATTTATATATAGGTTTACAAGTATATTAAAAAAGGGGTGCATGTGAAAAAGTAAAAAGTGAAATGGTGGTTTCGAACTCATGGGTTTGGAATCCCATGGTATTTTACCATATATATTCCCATGGTATTTGGAAAAGTGAAATAAGAAAAGGGGAATTAATTATTTAATTAATGGGTGTCATGTCTTTTTTAATTAACATTTCCCTTCATGTAGGGTTATGATAAAGTATTGAGAGAAATTTTGTGCGTGAAAAATGTAATAACATTTGAAGAAGTAGATGAGAAAAGATTGAATATATTTTCAAAAGGGGAGAGTTGTGAAATCAGTTCCAGGTCATCTTGGCATTTTCGCTATAAATTATTTTCTGGGACATTTCAGACTATAAAATTTTGAGGAGATGGAGATGAGATATCTTGATACATGTAGTCAAAATTTTTGAAATTGGTTCACTATACTTTCTGAGATATTACCTATGGAAGTTAGGGTTCCTAAATTCTCCTGAAATGAGTTTCAAATAGGTCAGTTTGGCAATTTTTCTATAACTTATTTTCTAGGATGTTTCAGACCATAAAATTATGAGGATACAAAGGTGAGATCTCTAGAGTATATGTGGCTAAAATTTCATATGTTGGTTCTCTATACTTTATGAGATATTCCCTTTGGAAGTTAGGGTTCTTGAATTCTTCTCAAATCAGTTTCAAATAGGTCAATTTGGCATTTTATCTATAACTTATTTTTTGGGATGTTACAGACCGTGAAATTTTGAGGATATGGAGATGATATATCTGGGTACATGAGCTTAAAATTTCATATGTTGGTTTTCTAAAAAAATTTAGATATTCCCTATGGAAGTTAGGGTTTCATAATAGTCCTAAAATAAATTTCAAACAAGACAGTTTGACATTTTTGCTATAACTTCTTTTTTGGGACTTTAAAGACTGAAATTTCCAGGGATCCAAAGAGACATACTTCTAGAAGTATCTAAGGTAAAAATTTCAAACTTTGGTTTTCTATACCTTATGAGATATACCCTATGGAATTTAGGGTTTCTGAATGGTCCTAAAATCAGTTTCAAACATATCAACTTGGCATTTTATCTATAACTTATTTTCTGGGACTTTTTAGACTATGAAATTTTTAGGGATCTCAGGAGACATATCAAAATTCCTAAGGAAAAAATTTTAGAATCAGATTTGAAAAATTGGATACATGGTATGTTGTATAAGGAAGAGGAAAAAAACAACAATCTTGAGAAAGTTACCATAATATTCTTTTGGAAATTCAAATTTTGGTGTAACCTATTGAAGGAAGAAGCTTTAACAGTGGGGATTAGTGTCTCTAGTAGATTGGTTTCTATGAATATCTGTAAGAGTAGATTGTTTCCTACCAAGGTTTGCACCAGTGGGGGTTTGTGTCTCTAGTAGGTTGGTACCTACAGAGAATTATAAAGAAAAAATTTATGGTTTTCTTCCAAAAGGGTTTCCACGTAAATATTGTGTTCCATAATCTTCACTTATGAGATATCATATGTTATTTTTTTCCTATGGTTGATTAATGTTTGAAACAGCGAAATAAAAATTATACTAATTCACCCCCCTCTTAATATAAGTGTGTGCTCAACACTAGTATCCCCCACCAGATTTCTTTTCATATTTAAGTAGTCTCATGTGGGATGAATATATTCAAAACTATTGTTGATGAAGGGGCATCCACTTGTATTATGTATATGTCATGGTGGAGAGATATTGAATCCGCATAGCTTTTGCAATTCACCATGTTGAAGGAATTTGACAACCACATGTTTAAGCCTCATGGAAACATTTCTTCCCTTATTTTGGATTTAGGTGGTGTTACACATCAAAATGCCACATTTGAGTTTCACACCCTAAGTGTCGCAAGTGTCACAAAGTGGTGTATGCACCTCAGTCAGTGTCGCATGCGTTGTCGCAAGTGTCGTATGCACCTTCCTAAGTGTCGCATTCACTTTTTTAGGTTTCACCACCACCTGACACCATTAAAATCGTTTTTCATTACCCCTAAGTCATATGGGAGGAGGAAACCCATCATTTCTAGGTCAAAACATATCTTTTCCTTGGAAAATTCAACCTTTTTCTGAGCATTTATGAAGGGTGGTGCCCCCCTAGCCATGCTTGGGGAGTGCCATGGCACCCCCTCTTCCATATTAGGGGAGAACCACTACTATGGTGGTGCCCTATCTCTCACTGGTGGGGAGCGCCATTCTTATTGAGAGAAAAGAGGGATCTCCTCCACCTTATTCTATGGGCTTGCTCTTTCAAATTAGGTTATTTATGTTTGACCCTTATGTTTTGGATTCACCTTAAGATATGATCCAAACATCAAGTATCCATATCCTCAACCATATCCCTCATTTTCTCATCGTGGTTGTACCTCTCAATCCTATATATTGAGGTCTTTCCAAGGAGGAAAAGGAAGTAATCAGTGAGAGTATCATCATTTTGATCTTGGTATATTCATGCAAGGGATGAACAAGGAGAAGTTCATGATAAATCATTCATGGTATTTAAGTATTATTTTTGGGTTCTAATTGAATATACTTGGCCTATTTCCTTCAAGCGTGTGTATTCTTGCATGTGCTTGTCTATTGTCATTTCAATCTTCATAGGTGAATTTGTTTTACCTAATACACTAGAGTAGGAGATAGTTGTTTATATTTGATTCCCTTTGTAGGTATCAAGTTTCACCAAGGATTTTGAATATCAAGCTCATGGATTGGAAGAAACGAGGACAAACTTCGAAACAAGGTACATCATGCCCTTTCTCCCTTTGATCTGGATTATTTTCAGCACGAAATGAGAGCGGAGATATAATAAAGAAATGAATAGAGATATCACATATATTCAATAATATAACATAAATGTATCATAGATGCAACCATAAACATAGATATACAGTAGTACATGATTTCTATTAATGAAAGAAATGTACAGAGACTGTAAAAATACAAAGTGAAAGACTCGCTAGAATGGTGGCAGCTTATCTCTAAGAAGAGATGTGATGGCTACTCGCATTCACAAGAAGATTATTACAATGAGGCTCTAAAGGCCCTTTTACAATAAAAAAGAATTCCAAAATTCCTAGACATCCAAAAACCTAAACCTAGGAGATGAAGCGCCAAAATTCATGTGGGCCCCGTTTGGGTAAGTTAGTACATCAACTTCCCGGGGTCGTAACTTTTGCATACNTTAGCTATAAATGAGAAAATATATCTTGAAAAACCTTCATTCGGGCCCTCAAAATGGCCCCGGAAGTTAAAAACTACTAAAAATAGTAAATTGCCAAATTTGCCAGAAAACTGTTTTGAGCCAGTCGAAAAAGGTGGGTGGCCACCGATATCCACTTGGATCACCCTCTCTCTGTATGATTGGTTAAAATTAGTTTAAAGGGATGTTAGTGTCCACTTGTAGTGTTTTTGTCTTGGTATATGGGTCTGGGATGTTTCATCTATCCGCAGACGAAACATTCTGTAACAGAAATTGGTGACTCCACTCAGAGGGACTTTGACTAGTATTTCCTTGGATCATCTGAAGCCTTTGACTATCATTATACATTGTTTAATGTTTCATTCTGATCTATTTCCTGGTATCTCCTCTTCACTGAAGAGATCACATAGTCATTGATTGGATTTTCTGAGTTTTTATCCTTTTAGAGCAATTTTCTGAACTTTTCAAAAGGGTGGAACTCCCCTGAAGTTCACACCAAGGCAGAACTTACCTCACTGGAACTCCCCAAAATCCTACCATAGGTTGCCATTAATTGGATGGGGCCCCCCCAGGTCCTTCCACAAAGCGTCATTCCCCTAACTGGCTCTCTATTTGTTTGAGAACATGGGCGCCATTCCCCATGTTTTGGCCTTTTTTCCTCCTTTCTTCTTGCTATTTCTCAGTATGATTGTGAGGGGATTTTTTCTTAGAGACCCTTGATTGTATTTGACTTTTTTTTCCTAAGAATTTGACAGTTATCACTCATTTATGTTTCTCCCTTGATTTTGAAAATTTTCTCCTAGTTGTGGTCCCCTTGGGTTAACAGGATCCCTTGGTTCTTCATGCCTTTGAGTTCTTCGATCTTTGTCTCGCAAATATTTCATATTGCTTGGTTGTTTAGTATTATTCATAAACTAGGATTTGCAAAGGTTGCTTGGTATTGAGCCTTCTTGTATTCATTTAAAACATCTCTCTTTTCTGGATGATTAGGACTCGTATGCTTACCACAACCAAACTTGACTTTTGTTTCTTGTTGCTCATTGTTTGAGGATTTTCTTGAGTTCTTGCATTCTTTCTATTTTGCATATTTGATTTCTTGATTGAATAGGTTATCTCCTACTTGTTTTCTTTCAGTTGTCATCACTTTGAGTACACTTTGTTTGATTGTTGCTTTTCCTCATAGTTCTTTGTATCAAACATAGATCTCTTTCATCTGAAAGTCAAGAAGTGAAAAAAGTTTGCATATCTCCTTGCATACATAATAAAACAAAGAAATTTTGCATTCATTAGGAAATTTGTTTTGGTTTATGTTTGGAAAAAGAGCTAGTTTTTCCTGCGCGTTTCTATTTTCGGAAAAATTTGCTTGGTAGTTTCGCATAATCTTGATCCTAGAATTGAAAATTGCATAGTTTTGAGTGCTTGCTTGTGTTAAGAAGAATATAACTCTTCTCCTTCTCATACATAGAATTCATCAAAAAGAATGAACTGCGTCTCATTATTTTGCATTCTATTGGAGTCGAGTCTCTCTCACATCAATTTCATCTTTGTGAACCCTTTGAGTAAAATCCAATAAAATCAACCACACACTAATAAAATAAACTAGAACATTTTTTTGTTTTAGAACACCAACAGTAGCACATGATTAGGGTCTTTGTACTAGGGAAAGTGAATAAAGTGTCCAAGACTACTAAACAGACTGTAGATCACTAAGGAGTGTAGAAATCCAACTTCCCTATAAGCATAACTGGGAACCCCCTCTCACATAGGGGCTAAACACGAGGTCACGTGCATGAGAGAAGCAGAGATTACCCCTCCAAATATTAACCAATCATAACAACCATATCGTATATTGGGGTTTTTTCTTGAGAAACCACTAGTTTCATTTGGTCTCGGTGCTTCTTGAACTATGAATCCGTTCGGGGTCCTCTGGAGTCTTACCGGTCCACTTGTCTTCAGTTCCCTTGAAGAGCTTCGGACTTTGAGATTTGTCCCATATGTTCGGTCCTGACTACCAATTGTACCCACCTGGAGGATGAATGCAAGTTGGTATCCTTAGTATCCTTTCCTATGTACCTACAGAGGTGACTGTGGGGGGATTCCCATGGTACATGGGGCAGAGATCGTATCACACTCTCAGTACCTTGGAGGGTGATTCCACAAAAGCAAGGGTTTCTTGCACTGAGAAGGACTGTTAGGTGGAGGTTGGGTTAGCTTCTTCTCACTTCTTCACCGACATCTTGATATCCTATCTTCGGAAGTTCCTTGAGCCTATTGTTTCTTGGTTGATTTCTTTTAGTTTTCATAGGAGTGTGTTTCTTTGACTTTCATAGTCAACCTTAGGATCGAACATTTCACAGTATGGATCCTAACGTTTAGGAACCTCACCATAATATTTATTATGAAGAAATGATTGAATATCATACTTCTGAATCTGGGAGCATAGCTCCTGGAAGTGGCCATCACCTTGAATAATCGATCCCAACTTTCATAGTAAGCTATGCATGTTTTGTGAATCCTCTATTTACTGATCCATTTAGAAAACCAATCATTGATCCACCATCCACGATATATGTTTATTCTTATTCTTCTTATCAATTACCGCCTGGTTCCACCACTACACCATATTTTGGCACGAACCCATCATCTTTTGGTTTTCCTGAAGGACTTGGGAATTCATATTTTTCCACAACTCGCGTAGTTTATATTGTTGGTGCTTCTATTTTACTGGAAACATCATTAAACCAGGTAACCCTGACTCAACCACATGTGCATACATCTCCTTTCGCACATGAGTCAGGTAACATTATTTCTTTACTATTTCCCCACATCCACATGCCAAGTTCCTTACTTGGTCATTCCATCTATCAAATGACCGACAGTAAATTTGTTCACACAACCATGGTCAAAAAATATACTCAACCTCCATCTCATACATTACATATTAGCACACCCTACATTGGAGGTCAATCTTCAATGGAAGGACAACCTTCAGTTGGGGGCAACCTTCAGTTGTAGGGAAACTTTTTACTGGGGGGAAACCTACATGATTGCAACATCAACAAGCATAGGGGAAATCCTCTCTTAAGGGTCCTTCTATCCCTAATACCACTGGAATGTATCCTGGACATCTGTATCCATGCGTTACAAATCCTTTGTGGACTCAACCCAATCCGACAGAAATTCCTCCACAAGGAACTATGCCCTATCAATCTGTAACCCCCACGATTCCAACACAACAGTCCCTGCAATCACAGTATATGGGAGGTCCATTAGGCCAACCACATCACATAGGGGGACCATCAGTTTAATATCAGTATGTAGGAGTTCCATCCGCTCAACCACCTTACATAGGTGGACAAATAGGACAACCACCTTACATGGGTAGAGAACACATGCAACCGCCTTATATGGGAGGACCATCTAGTTTTATCGTCTCACCACAACCTGAATATGGTCCTAATGGTGTTCCCGTGCAATATGGTTATCACTTGTATCCACAAACTAACCAACAAACTTCATTCTTGGCTACGTTAGATCTTCCATATCTGTCACATTTGATAAACGATCCCAGATTTCATGCCCCATTTTGGCCTGCCATCCCTGCCAAATTTTTGTCTGACATCCCAAAATTCGATGGAAAACCTAGCAAAGATCCTAACAACCATGTTATGAATTTCCATTTATAGTGCTCTTCCAACTCTTTTATGGACGATTCCATATGTCTTAGACTTTTTTAGAGAACACTTACAGGTTCAGCAGCGGAATGGTATATTGAATTGTCGTGTAACTCCTTTGTCGACTTTAATTCTCTTGCCATGGATTTCCTGAAGCATTTTTAGTTTCCTATATGGTATAATACTGGTACAGATCTTTTGACCTCACTCCAAAAATCCTCTTTCACCCACATATCTGATCATATTCATGAGTGGAGAAAACGAAGACGATTGATTAAGGCTCCAATTCTGGACCAACTCCTCACGGATTGGTTTACAAAGTCTCTCTTACCTCCCATTGCTCGTGAATTTTCTATGGGAAACATTATTACTGAGGATTAGGCTATCAGTCATGCACAATATTTGTATTTGGTTTATTATATGATCCCTCATGCTCCTCATCCTTCGAACGACCCAACAAGACATGCTCCGGAACCCAATTTTGTTCCAAACACCAACACTACTTCCACTCCTGCTCAAACCTCTGAGGTGAATGCAGTCTAATCTACTTCATCTCATAAACTAGGAGGTAAGAATAAAAACAAGGGTAATCCAAGAAATCTTTTAACGAATAGGATAATCGTAACGTTGTTGATATTCAACCGACTAGGAAGCCTAAATCTCCATGTATGATTTTTGAGGAAGACCACTAAACAAAAGACTTCCCTCATCATGGGGTTGTCTCTAAATATCTGAAGGGTACCACCCAACCATTTCAACAAAAACATATGGTTGCACAAAACCCTACCCCTCCGCAAGGGGGAAACACAACTCATTCCCACCATGGGGATGCTTCATCAAGCACCTCTGAGGTATACATGTTCAAGACGGTTAATGCCACGACTTGAGAAAATACCTATGACACTCCTCCAGGTGATCATCCTAAAACAAAGGTTGTTGATCAGCCCTCTAGTTCCACTCCTCCTCCATCTTCAAATCCTCTTCAGAATGAGAAGATAATTTATGACGTAGTGTTGTGGTCACCCAAGAGCGTAATTCAAAAAGCAACATTTGATCCAAATGCTTGTGCTTCCCAAAACTACAACATTGTTGAATATTTGGCGCAAGTTCCTTGTGTTATGTCCACCCTCAAATTTCTACACCATTGTCTGAGTCAACGTAGAACATTGTTGTCAACCATTGGAACCATGGATCCAGATGAGTTGAACCTGATTATGTTTAATATAGATTATTTTAAGGAGAGGCTCTCCCACCACTTAGCATTACAAATTCAAGTTTTGGTTGGTGGGAAGAACATCCATCGCACTCTTTTGGAAGAGGGAGCCTCCACCTGTATCATGTCTTTGCCTTGTTGGAGAGCCCTTGGTTCTCGTACACTTACCCAGTATCCTATTGCCTTGAAAGCATTTGATGGACGTGGTTTCCAACCTCACAGACTCTTGAAATATTTTGATGTGACGTTGAAGGGTAAGACTGTTTCGATCAATATTGAAGTGGTTGACGCACCCCTATATTATAATTTGTTACTTGTTCATAGTTGGTTCTATGCGATGATTGTTGTCACATCTTCAGTGTTTCGTATCTTATGATTTCCCCATCAAGGAAAAAGTATTATTGTTGACCAACTTGACTATACAAATCCATATATCCACAATGTTGCAACAAATAATGTCCCTTTTCTAGGAGAGAATGGTTTTGAGAGTGTAGGTGTATGTCTTCTTAAGGATTCCTTGCTCATGGGGGGTTTTACTTTGTCTTCTCCTCCCACCATGCAGGTTTCCATGTTAAACATGATTTCGACTTAGGTGCGACAATCCTTAGAATTATTTGATCCTTTGGTAGTAACTGGTCTCAACAAGCATAGTTCATCATCTTTGTCAACCTCGTTAAAAAATGAAACAAAACCCCCTACATTAGAATCAAGTATCACTCTAGATCGAGTACTTGAACCTTATTTTCCTCTGACTAGTGAAAATGTTCCTATTAGTAACCAGACACCTAAACGAGGAAAGAATAAATCACTAGCTTCTATCGTGCAAGATGGGAGAAAACCACCTTTAGAGAGACACACTGCTAGGAGTGATCCTCGTTTGAGGGTCGTTCCCATCATAAAGTAGTAGTCTTTTCTAGAACGATCTTAGTCTTTGTTCTTTCTTTTGCTCGTAAAAGCATGAGAATAGGTTACCAAGCTCAGTCTTTGTTCTTTCTCTTACTCATTAATACATGAGAATAGGTTACCGAGTACACTTTTATCTCTTTTTCAGACTCGTAAAAGCTATATGAAAAATGAACTCTTTGGAGTCTCCTTTAATCTCTTTTCAAAATCCCTAAACATGAAAAGATTTTCAAGTGGGATTTCTTCCTTTCACACTCATTAAAAAGTTTGAAAGGGTTTCTTTTGAGTGGTATATTATCTCTTTTTCAGCCTTGCAAGACTAATTATGAAAAATGACTACTCTAATCAAGCTCTCCCCTGTATTGTTTCACACTTTTTTCAGGATAGGGAGACTAAATTTATGAAAAAATCATCCATGGAGTCATCTTTAAGTTATTTTCAAACTCTATAAATATGAAAAATGACTGATTTTAAATTCTTTGGGCTCGTAAAACTATGCATCGAAGGACCTATGTGAGTCCAATCTCTAGGACCCATATGGGACCAAACCCCTCCTTCTTCAGGTTCGTTAAAAATATGTCGAGAGATTCATTTGAAGTATGAGTTGTATTGAGCATATGTTATCCTCCTCAATATCATTAAACAAGAAAGAGGTACTCATATGTTCGGATGGGGGGGAAATTGAAGGAAGTGGGTCAATTGTTTTGCAATCCTTTATGGAAGCTATTGTCACCCTTGAACATTGTACATGTTTGCTTCTCATCTTATAGTTGGGTAATCTGCTTGTCTCTGAGTCATACCAATTCCATCTGTCACTGTAATGTTTCATTCCAATCGAAGAGTGCTCTTATTTTCTGCCACATTATGTTCTTGGTACTCGTCCTGTAAAATCCTCAGCCAACACGGAGACCCGGTAATGCCACCACGCAAAATATACACTTATATATAATATGCATTAAATAAAATTAACACATTTAACATAGAGTTACTGCCATCATACAGACTTAAATAGAATTAACAACAATTCATACATGCAACGGAATACATGAAAACATACAACCCTTACAGACATGCATTACATATAAATTAAGCACAGAATGATACTTATCTTTTAACTGGAGTAAAGTCCACTGACTACGTGCAGACCTTCCACAAACCTCCCAGCCTTAGAGCACGCTACTCATCACGCTCAGTAGTGGGTCACCCTCGAGCTAGGACTAAGCTCCACCCAGGTCAAGGGAATCTTACACTAGGCTAAGGTTACACGAAAATTGCACAGTGCAACCGGAAGGATTCTCTCCAAGAGCCTTCTTACGCCCACTACTCACAGACTCTCATTCCCCACATGCCTGTTCCACCTAGGAGTATACACCTTCACTTTCACACAGTCCATCGGCTACTTCACCTCCCTCTCAGGGTCTCGGCAACAAGTCAGATCAGGAATTCTCAAAGCTCCATAGCTGGTGATGGACTCTCTCGGGGAGAAAACCACTTCCCAACAAACTCTCTCACCTGGAGAGAGCTACTCAAAGGTATGAAAACATGACTCTTCAACCAGTTTCGACTCAATTCCCTCAAAGTAAGGATAACAAAAACAACAACAGCATTCGGTTAACTCACGAGTGACAACAGCAACAGGAAATTGGATATAGACATCCAAAAAACGGTTCAAGTATGGACTCGGCTATGCAAAAGTAGATAGGCTAGATACATGTCTCACGTCAATCAACTTCACGGTTCTAGGTTTTCAGAGGTGTGTGGCTATGCAGAGGTCCAATGTAGAGGCTAGATGGTTTTTCAGACGTTTATCTCGGTGAACTCAGGTGGAGGATGCAAGAATGGGAGAGCGAACCCCCAACACGATTGACTCACAGGTTACTAGTTCCAGGGTCCCTAGTGGATGTCCCCATTCACAGTTATATAGTGGGTGGAGAATGGCCAACCTCGACAGAATGAACCCCCAACATGGCTCAACTCATCATCTTTAACTGCATGCGCCCAGGTTGACACTTGTCTTCCTGGAGTTGCATGCACTACATTTTCATTTGTTCCCCTTTCCTAGGAACTTAGGACAACACTCATCAATTGTCCACCTTAGCCTTTAGGAAATAATAATAAACTATTATCTCCTTTAGAGGTAAGCCCCCTAGATTATCCCCTAGGCCCAAACACTTAGCCTCCTCCCTTACCCAACCTTGTGAAAGCTTAGTCCCCCATCACTCTTTCTTTTTGTTCGGTCTGCACGAAACGATGTTTAATATTTATTAATGTTCTTCATAATTACATATACAAAAATAGTCTCATGGCCTTAAGCATCTAGGCTCTCCGGCCTAATCATCACACAATCTTACCAACTTATAATTCCTCAGCTCACCAACCTACAAAACATGTTTATAATTCATAATATAACTGGGGCATGTCCTTGGGGTATTACAATACCCTCCCCTTATTTTTGCACTGTCCTCAGTGAAACTCTTACACAACATCAACAAGATTTCCAAAATCTTCAAAAAGATGAGGGTACTCTACCTGCATAGCATCCTCATGTTCCCATGTCACATCCTCAGGGCCGTACCAGGTCCACTGGACCTTTACAAGCCCTATGGCTTGATTCTAGAGCTGGTTTCTCTTTCGGTCCAATATGCACACAGGATGCACTTGCAAGACGCCTTCTTGCTCCACTTGAATCACATTCCAATCAATGACATGATCAGCATCAGGTATATATTTCTTAAGTAATGAAACATGAAACACATTATCTACAGTCATGGATGCAGACAATGCAAGCATATATGGAACTAGTCCAATCATTTCTAGGATTCCAAATGGTCCACAAAATCTAGCTGCCAACTTTGAACAATTTCCCAGCTTCAGGGAACTTTTGTTAGCTTTCACTTTCAGGAAAACATGATCACCCACTTTAAACTCCCTGTGGGTCCTATTCTTATCAACATAACTCTTCTGCCTGTCTTGGGCAGCTTTCAAATTCTGCTTAATCTTCAGCATTTGTTCTTCCATTTCCTTGAGAAACTCTAGCCCAACCACTGCTCTATCAGCTGAGTTATCCCATCTTACTAAAGTGTTGCACTTTCTGTTGTAAAGTGCTTCAAACAGGCTCATCTTCAGTGATGCTTGATACCCATTGTTGTAGGCAAATTCTACCAAGTGTAGGTAGTCTTCCCATTTATATGGTGTGTCCATCACATACATCCTTAATATGTCTTCTATTAATCGATTCACCCACTATGTATGCCCATCAAATTCAGGATGATAGGTTGTGATGAAGTTCAAATTCTTTTGAACCCCTTGAATAACCCTTTCTAGAATTTTGAGGTAAATTTCAGGTCTCTGTCAGAGACAATTGTCTTGGGAACACCGTTCAATCCTGATATTTCCCTCATAAAGATATCGACAACATTAACTGCCTTGTGAGTAGTCTTCAATGGAATAAAATGGGCAGCTTTCGTAAGCTTGTCCACCACCGCCATGATTGAATCATGTTGCTTGCCTGTTCTGGGAAATTATGTGATGAAATCCATTGTCACTACCTCCCACTTCCACTCAGAAATGGGTAAAGGTTGTATAAACCCTGTTGGGTGCCTGTGATCAGCTTTAACCTTCCAACACTCCATACATCTGGCAATGTATTCAACAATCTCTTTCTTCATAACTGGCCAAAAGTAATGGCTCTTAACTTCTGCCACAGTTTTTTGATATCCAAGGTGCCCAGCATAAGGCACATTATGCATCAAAATCATAAGTTTCAATTCTTGGAAATTAGGTACATAAGCTTTGTTTTTGTACAGGAGTGTTCCATCAACTCCCAACTTGTAATCTTCCACTTTCTATGGCATCTCACCTTGTTGTAGTTTTTCTACCAACTCCATGTACTACAAATCTACATTTGTGGATTCCAAAATTCTTCTCTTAATGTCATTTTGGTACATGCTAATGGTTGTAGCATGTAATTCATGCACTCTCCTGCTGAGTGCATCAGCCACTTTGTTCTCTTTTCGTTTGATATGATTGATATCAAAGTCATACTCACAAAGGAATTCCAACCACCTACTCTGCCTAGCATTCAAGGTTGGATGATCAAATAAATACCTCAAACCATTATGGTCTTTCCTCAGTTCAAACCTCCTTCCCATGAGGTAGTATCTCCATTTCTTCAGAGCATGAACAATGGCCTCCAACTCCAAATCATGAGTGGCATAGTTCTTTTCGTGCTCTTTCAACTTCCTGATCTCATAACATATTACAAATACATTATGGCTGGGGACTCCTCCTAGTCCTTCTTTGAATGCATCTGTGCACACTACGAAATCCTCATTTGGATATGCAATCCTCAGGATTGGAGCACTGGTTAACAGTTTCTTTAATTGTTGGAAGCTCTTCTCACATTCTTCTATCCACTGAAACTTCTTCTCCTTCCTTTGCAAGAAAGTGATAGGGTGAGC
Source organism: Picea mariana (assembly GCA_032191745.1). Classification (NCBI taxonomy): domain Eukaryota; kingdom Viridiplantae; phylum Streptophyta; class Pinopsida; order Pinales; family Pinaceae; genus Picea; species Picea mariana. The sequence goes on from JASDQU010100854.1 coordinate 300,335, forward strand.
TATCCTTGAGAACCTTGCAATGAACATTTTGTAATAGCCATCTAGACCCATAAAGGATCTAACTTATGTCACATTATTTGATGCTGACCATTCTATGATGGATTTTATCTTCTCAGGATCCATGGTTATTCCATCCTCTGAAATGATGTGCCCCAAGTAATGGATCTACTTTTGATAAAAACGAGCACTTCCTCAATTTGGCATAAATCTGGTGCTCTCTTATCACCTACAACACTATCTACAGATGATGTTCATGCTCTTCCTCCGACTTGTAATACACCAAGATGTCATCCAAAAATACTATGACAAACTTGTCCAGATAGTCCCTGAATACACCATTCATTAGGCACATAAAGACAGCAGGCGCATTCGACAATTCAAATGGCACCACTGTGAATTCATAATGACCATACCTTGTTCTAAAGGCAGTATTGTTGATGTCTTCATCCTTTATTCTTACCTAGTGCTATCCTAATCTAAGATATATTTTCAAAAATATCTTAGCATCCTTCAACTGATCAAAGAGATCATCGATCCTTGGCAGAGGATACTTGTTCTTAATAGTCACCTTGTTCAATTGTTTGAAATCGATGCACAATCTCAATGTCCCATCCTTCTTCTTCATGAATAGGATTGGGGCACCCTAAGGTGACACACTTGGGCATATATACTCCTTCTTCAAAAGCTCTTCCAGCTGCAACTGCAGTTATTTCATCTCTGGTGTACTCATTCTGTAAGGATCTTTCGACACTAGAGCTGCTCCAGGCATCAAGTTTACAGAAAAGTCAATATCTCTCTTTGGGGGTTGTCCTAGTACCTCCTGGAATACATCCCCAAAATATTTTAATACCACATGGTCTTCAATCTTTAACACCTTATCCTCAGGTGCTTCTTCCAAGTGGGCTGCAAATAATTGACAGCCTTTCCTATAGCACTTCTTCAGCTTCATTGTTGAGATTTCTCTGATAGCAACAACTCTGGGAATTCCTTGGACTATTTTCCAATTTCCTTCTTCATCCAGGCAAGTGAATGCCTTGTTATGACAGTCTAAGATGGCATGATATTGGTCCAACCAATCCATCCCAATTAGACAGTCATAGAAACCTAAAGGTAGAATGTTCAATTCATCCCTTGTGCTCAGTCCATTCATTTCCACTGGACATGACTTAACCAATTTTGTAACCTTTCTCTTGGTTTCTGTGGCTGGATGTACTAACCAAGATTTTCCATGTTTTCTTCTCGACAATTACAAACTTTCCACCACTCTGGGATTTATAGAACTATGGCTATCCCCTGAATAAATTAAAATAGTAAAGGCATGGATGTTGATCATACCTTCCACTTCAATCATGTGTGACTAATATTCTTCTTGCTTTTTGTCCAGGGTTGTGTAGATCCTGGGTATTCTACTGCCCATGTCCTCCACTGTTTCATCTTGTTGAACATTATGGACAGCTCTCACTATGGCATTTTTGTGAGGAAAATCTCTATAATTATGGTTCCCCTGATAGCCCCAACATTGAATGGGCGTTTTCCTTGGCTTTTGTCCCCCTACGTCAGCCATTCCTGGCTCTCTAAATGATTGTTTTCCTTGAGGACTATTTTTTAAAAAGGGATGTTTGTTTCCCTTTTGCCTCTGCTCCTTCTTGAACTTTTTCTAGTCATCCCAAGCCTTCTAAAAAGTGGGATTTTCTCTTTGCTTCTCACACAAGCATTTCACTCTTCTTATCATTTCTTCCATAGTTTTTGGGTCATCATACTAAATCTTGTCCCCAATGGAAGGTGGTAGTCCACTCAGATACCTTTTAATTTTGACAGTCTCATCCTTGATGAAGGGAACATATTTCAACAACTCCAAGAACCTTCGTTCATATTCATCACTAGACATGCTACCCTGCTTGAGTTCAAAGAAATCTTTCATCTTTCTGTCATAGTATATTTTATTCAAGTATTTTTTTTCAAAATACTTCTTGAAATCTTTCCAAGTAACATTTTTCTCTCTAATGTGATGCATCTGCACAAGATGATCCCACCACAGGGATGCTTTTCCTTTCAGTGGATACATCACAATTCTTCCTTTAGCATGAGAGGAATAATTCTGTAGTTGGAAATATTTCCTCATGCCAAGCAACCATGTTTCAGCATCTTCCTCCTTCTGGCGTTCTCCATCAAACATAGGAGGCTTAATCTTGTTCATTTCTCTCTTCAGTTCATCCACTCTAGATCTCCTGTGCTTTCTGGTAGGATATGCACTTGAACTACTGTGTGCCTCCTTATTGGACTACTTCGGGGAGTGGCGACTATGCCTTCTAATGCTTCTTGATATTTTTTTCTTCTTAGGGATCTTGCGACTCCCTGATTTGCTTGAGTCAGTCTCCTTATCCAAATTCTTTTCAATTATTTCTAGACTCTTCATCAACTTTAAGTTGAATTATCCTTATCGATCCTTGGCTTTCAGGATCTTTTTGTTATCTGCTCGGTTAGTTTGGGCATATTTCTGCAATTGCTCAATGATTTTCATCATATGCCCTTCATTATCTATATCTTCTCTGTGTCCAATGGAGTTCGATCCTTCAACTCCCAAGTGGGCATCCATCCCTTTTACTTCATTCTCTGAACTAGAAGCAGTCTATGCCTCTTCCATTTCTTTGTACTTAGTGGAAACTCTATTCAGTTCTGGCACTCGTTAAACTTCTGCAAACACAATGTGCATACAACTGGAATTTTTCAGGCCATCATTCCTTAACAACTCCCACATCATTCATATATAAATCTGATTCAAGAAAAATTTCAAAATCCATTTTCTTTCGGGCTCTGATCTGTGAAGTTTTCGGGCACTAGCCCCTTTCTCTCAATTCCCAACCCACACGACCATGGGTCGTGACCAAGTGCTAGATCAAAAGTTGCTTACTCAGGCCTTCGGCTTCAAAAAATTTCAAAGCACAACACAACAATCTCTTCGGAGTTCCAAGTTACCGAAATCGCGAAGTAGGGCGGATCATTCATCCACGTCTACTTAACATCTAACGGAAGACACTCACTATGGAACCTCAGGTGTCTGAGTTTCGGGTCTTTGGGACTTCGGAGCTTCAGACTTCGGGAGTTTCAAATCCTCTACGCTCACTTTTTCCCAGAGCGCTTTTCCCTGGAGTTCACGATCTGTCGACAATTGTCCTCCTTCACGATGAAATACTATGAGTGACTTCGGAACTTCGGGCTTCGGAAGATTCAAACTCACATCACTTTCCTCCTCAAGAAGTACTTCCACCTGAAGTACACGATCTCTTGACACGTGTCCTTCACAACGGACAGTTGCGATCTACTTTGGCCTTCGGGACTTTGGGAGTTTGTCACAGTCAACAATTGAAATCCTTCGAAGTGACTTTCCCCAAAGTCTCATATCTATTGACACGTACCCCTCTGGTGACCAACGGCCAGGATCTACATCTGGTATTTCGCTTTCTCCTCGATCAAAAAAATTTCGAGGTGCTCTCACTCCGTAGTTGTGGATCTTGCGCCACATGTCAACCTAGATCGGACGACTGTTGATCCTTTGTGCTCAGATCCAATGGCTTGGGATATGTTTCCTCCTCATCTCTCTCCTTTGATTTCCTAGACATGGATCTAACGGTCCAAACTCCTTCCAACAACAAATCTGACGACTATTGTCGCTCCTCCTCCTGACCTTTGTTTCTCGAAACCCTTCTCCTTAGAGGGTTGCTTCGACACTTAGTCAACTTTCAGATCTGTGCACTCCTTCCAACAGATCTTCGTGTCCCTTCACTAGAAAACTCAATCTATTTCTCCCGACCTTTTTGAGTCAAAGACTATGTCGACGCACTCCCTGCACCCAGGGGCACTATGAACCTCGAATTTTTTCCCTTTTGACAATAATTCACTCTAAAATATTTGTCTCATTAACCTCTAACATGGCCCATCTAGGCTTAGTGTTGTAACCATGCTCTGATACCATATTGTAACATCCTCGTCCAACACTAAGACCGATTAATGCCACTACGTGGAATATACACTTATATATAAAATGCATTAAATAAAATTAACACATTTAACATAGAGTTATTGCCATCATACAGACTTAAATAGAATTAACAACAATTCATACATGCAACGGAATACATGAAAACATACAAGCCTCATAGATATGCATTACATATAAATTAACCACAGAATGATACTTATCTTTTAACTGGAGTAAATTCCACCAACTACGTGTAGACATTCCATGAACCTCCCATCCTTAAACCACATTGCTCATCATGCTCAGCAATGGGCCACCCCCGAGCTAGGACTAAGCTCCACTAAGGGCAAGGGAATCCTAGACTAGGATGAGGTTACAGGAAAACTGCACAGTGAAACCGAAAGGATTCTCTCTAGGATCCTTCTTACGCCCACTAATCACGGACTCTCATTCCCCACATGCATGTTCCACCCGAGAGTATACACCTTCACTGTCACACATTCCATCAACTTCTTCACCTCCCTCTCAAGGTCTCAGCAACAAGCTGGATTAGGAATTCTCAGCTCTGTAGATGGTGTTGGACTCTCTCTGGGAGAAAACCACTTCCCAACAAACTCTCTCACCTAGAAAGAGATGCTCATAGGATTGAAAACCTACCTCTTCAACCAGTTTTGACTCAATTCCCGCAAAGTAAGCATAAAAGAAGCATCTATAACATTCGGTTAACTCGCGGGTGACAACAACAACAGGAAATTGGATATAGACATCCAAAAAATGGTTCAAGTACGGACTCGGCTCTACAAAAGAGGATAGGTTGGGTACATGTCTCACATCGTTCGGCTTCATAGTTCTAGGTTTTCATAGGTGCGTGGCTATGCAAAGGTCCAACGCAGAGGCCAAACAGGTTTTTAGATGGTAATCTCAGTGAACTCAGGTGGAGGATACAAGAATGGGAGAGCGAACCCCCAACACGATTGACTCATAAGTTACTATTTCCAAGGTCCCTAGTGGATGTCCTCGTTCACGGTTAGACACTGGCTGAAGAATGGCCATCCTCGACAGAATGAACCCCCAATATGGCTCAACTCATCATATTTAATTGCATGTGCCCAGGTCGACACTTGTCTTCCTGGAGCTGCACGCACTACATTTTCATTTGTTCCCCTTTCCCAGGAACTTAGGACAACACTCATCAATTGTCCACCTTAGCCTTTAAGAAATAATAATAAACTATTATCCCCTTTAGAGGTAAGCCCCCTAGCTTAGCCCCTAGGCCCAAACACTTAGCCCCCTCCCTTACCCAACCTTGTGGAAGCTTAGTCCCCCATCCTTTTTTCTCCGTGGTCAGTCTGCACGCAGAGATGTTTAATCTTTATTAATGTTCTGCATAATTTCATATTCAAAAACAGGCTCATGGCCTTAAGCATCTAAGCTCTTCGACCTAATCATCACATAAGCTTATCATCTTATAATTTCTCGGCTCACCAGCCTACAAAATATGTTTATAATTCATAATATAACCGGGGCACGTCCTTGGGGTATTACGCGTCGATTCAATGTTTCCAAGTCAGTTTTTTTGCTTCATCATGGTCATGGGAAGTTTCACTTCAAAACATCCATGTGCAGTATTACCAATTTCCATTTCCTATGTCAGTTCATGATCATTCGATTCACCTTATTACATCACTTTCCTGTGTCAGTTTCATGTCGATGATGGGGGATACATCATGGCCCTCCTTCAACGATTATTTTCCTATCAACTTCAACACATTATCCTGGAATTAGACTTAGAAACTAGGTAGTACCTTGGGACCTGCATGCCTCAATGGAAGCCCTCCTCACTTCCGACAGTGGGTCTACATCATTGACCTATGATTGGATGATTCCACAAATGTTTGACCTTAGCTCATTTATTCACATTTTCTAGAATGTACTTGGGTACCTAGGTAGTCATTGACATCATTGGTGATTTCCCTCACACTTGTTAACGATATACATCAATGAACGATAATCAAGTGGTTTCTTCCATGTTTGACATCAAATGATATATTCACATGGCTATATTCATACTGCATCGGGATTGGGACGAAGAACCTAGGTTGGTGTTAAAGACCAGTGCGCCTACAAAGAGAATAAAAGTGTTCTCTGGAGTAGCATGGCACGACCTTTGTGGCCGGTGATGTTACAATATGGTATCAGATCTTCAGCTTTCAACACTGAGCCTGGATGGGCCGAGCAAGTTGAGTTGAAGCGAAATTTCATAGAGGATTGATTTCGAAGTGGCCAAATTTCGATTTGCAAAGTGTCCATGGTAAAAGGTAACAACAATGGTGAAGAATTGGGAAAAATCCGCAACTTCTGTTGTTAAATTCATGGGGAAATTGAGAAATTTGACCATGTGGTGAGATATTCTTGATGTAGTGTCTGTTCTAGAAAATTCAGACCTGGAATTGGTCGAATTTGAAGTTACAGTGAAGCCATGACAATATGAGTGAGATTAGCAATTAAAATTCTCAATTCATGACTTGAGTTTGGAAAAACATTCGTTCAAGAAATGTCAAACCGCATCGATTTGTTGTTGCAAAGGTTGAACTAGTGTTATCGGGGTGAATTGAACAAATTTCATAGTTGCAGAATGTCTATGGTAGAAATTGGGAAAATTCAAGCAAAAGCCCCAATTTCTGTAGCGGAATTCACGAGAAATTGATACGCATAAAAATGAATGTGTGCAAGTGGGCGCACTAAAAATGCATGTTGCGCAGTGAAAATCTTGTGATATGTAAAAATTGTGCATCGCGTGGAAAAATGTTGGTGTGCGGGTGTGCACACTAAATTTTGGCACCGCGTAGAAAATTGTTGGTGTACGGGTGCACGCACTAAATTTTGGTGCTGCGTGAAAAAATGTTGGTGTGCGGGTGTGCGCACTAAATTTTGGCACCGCACAGAAAAATGTTGGTGTGCGGGTGCACGCACTAAATTTTGGTGTCGCGTGGAAAAATATTGGTGTGCGAATGCGTGCACTAAATTTTGGCATCGCGCGGAAAAATGTTGGTGTGCGAGTGTGCACACTAAATTTTGGCACTGCATGGAAAAATGTTGGTGTGCGGGTGTGCGCATTAAATTTTGGCACCACGCGGAAAAATGTTGGTGTGCACACTAAATTTTGGCACCGCATGTAACACACCCACGACGGGGCATAAAAAATTTTGCTTTTCTTAAAGGAAAGTTTCTCTCATTCAAGGATCTCTGATTCTGAAGCCAACAAATCTCTTAGACCTTGATGGTCTCACTCTATAATTAAACATAGACCCTTTCGACTTCCGGGTGCAGGTCTAATGGTACCCGTGACCTTCCCTTTTCTGATAAGCCCCTTTTCGCACTTAGGAAATCTCTGAGTTTGGGAAATAGCCCCTTTTCTGATAAGCCCCTCCTTGAGGTGACCTTGGTTGATAACCTCACATAAACACACAATTGTGGGCACGCCCAAAGGTGGTTTGAAACCAAACTACCTTTTAGCCCACAATTTTCCTCGAGCCTCCATGTGTCCTTTCTTCAATACCGTGGTTTGGATTCCAGCCCGCCCTCAACTTTTTAAAGTTCATGCATATCTGATCCCCACAGTTCTACAGGACCGTTGATCTCACAATCTTGATGGTGCCTCTGAACTGACGGCTCAGATCTATCCCTTTCAAAGTTGCGGATCAGATCTGCCCTCTTGCAAATCAACGGTTGTGATTTGTTTTGGAATTCCAAACTTTCGAATTCTCAAGTCTCAAACTTTCCTTTCTTTTGTACGTCAATATTTCGAAGTCGACAATTTGCGAACACCTTTCCTTCTCAATCAGTGGCTCTACCTCTGCTTCGGGGGTTTGACCTTTCAACTAGATCAATGGTCCTGCGACCCCTTTGCTCGATCAACAGTCGATATTTCCTTCGAGTCTCCGGACTTTTGAGATATCAAACTTCACTTCCCCTCAAAGTAAGCAGATTCATGTCGCGTTTCCACTTGAATCGAACTGTTGAGGCTTGCTTCGGGTCTTTACCTGAAATCTACAGATTTATGCCACCTGTCCTCTTAATCATGGCTATGAATTACTTCAGGAATTTACCTGGAATCCACCAATCTATGCCACGTCTCTTCTGGATCAAATGGTCCAGATTCACCTCAAACAATATAATGCTTGAGATTTACTTCGGACGATCTGACGATTGAGATCTACTTTGGATGATCGAACGATTGAGATTTATCTCGGCTCTTTGGTTCTTCGGACTTCAGGAGTCTCAAATCTCAACTGAAAATTCTCGAACATATTTCTCTGGAGTACATGATCCATCACCACACGTCCCTCTGTATCTGGCGGTCCAGATTCACTTCGGGTCTTCGGGGTTAAAGAATCTCAATTCTCAACTGAAACTCTAATGCAATTTACCTGAAGCTTGCGATATATCTCCATGTGTCTCTCTGGATCTAACGGTTCAGAGACCTTTGGCTCTTCGTCTCTTCGGGCCTTCGGCGCTTTGGAGCTTTGGTGCTCCATCCCTTCAGTGCTTTGGCGCTTCGGTGCTCCAGCCCTTCAATGCTTCGGCTCTTTGGCACTTCGATGCTTCGGCTCTCCAGACTTTGGGATTTTCAACTCTTATGCACCCATTTCTTCGGAGTGATTTTACCCAAAATACACGATCTCCTGACACATATCCCCTTGGCGATCAACAACCAGGATTTACTTCGACTGTTTGTCCTCCTCCTTGTCCACAAACCTCCAAAGTTGTGGATCTTACTCCACATATCAACCATGATGTTGGATGGTTTTGATTGACTTCGGAACTTCGGGACTTCACAAGTCCACACTCTTGTGCACTTTCAAATGGTTAGGCCTCATTCACTTTCCTTGGGATCCGACGATTGTTGGTCCTTGCACTCAGATCTAACGAACCAGATCTGATATCCTCTTGCGCGCTCTTCTAATTGTTTGGACGTGGATCCCAGTGGTCCATATCTTTCACAATGATCGATCCAACGGTCACTGTTGCTCCTCCTCCTAAGATTTTTCTTTCTTCCCTGACTTGGAAGATTTCAAATGTTTCGAAGGTCTCGAACTTCGATTTACTTCCTGCGAGCCCTGATGTATGGGTCTCGACTTCCGCTTCCCTCCTGATCTTACGAACTTGAAACAAGTTCGCCTCTTGGACCTCATTTGTGCTTCTGAAAAGTGCTAGTCTCTTATGATCTTGGTCCTTAGGTAATTTTGAATTCCCACATACTCCTTGCATTAATCTTCTCGCATCGGATCGACCTTCCTCGATCCAACAGTCCAGATCACATCGCAACTTTGAGTTTCGGAAGTTTAATCTCACCAACACGCGATTCTCCTGTCACAAGAACTCCTCTCTCACAGATCCAACGGTCAAGGTGGTCCCAATAGATCCTTGGATATACGGTACAGATCGCATCACAACTTCAAGTTTCAAAGGTTTAGTCACACCAACGCACGATTCTCCCATCACGGGAACTCTGAACTCATAGATCCGACGGTCAAGGTGGGTCCCGATAGATCCTTGGATCTACGGTCTAGATCACATCGTGACTTTGGGTTTCAAAGGATCCATCCCCTTCATGATGATTACCAACATTCATTCCTCGATATTGTGAAGACTAAAGGAGTCTAGGCGTTAACGCCTGCGCTCCTTCTTCCAATCTAGCAATCGCGACAAACCTTGGATCCTTCTGAAAGGTCTTGCTCGTTCGTCTTCCAAATGAAAGGATATTCCCTTTCGATACTTGAATCTCACTATCCTTCCTGAGCTTCATCATTTATGAAGTATTTAAGAGTGTTGCTCTCTTTCTCCTGAACTTAACACTTAGAAGGGTCTTCTTCACAACTCTTTCACTCCTTCATCGAGTCTAGAACTTAAGTGGTTCTCGGTCTCTGCTTGCCTCACAGTAAACCTGTGCATATCTACACTACCTCTCCTAATCTTAAAAAACTATATCCTCCAAGGGACTCAGAACGACTAGGAGGTTCAACATGCATACATGAAACTATGCCCACGATCTATGAACTCGCAGTTCGTGGCTTTGGCTTCAGCCATCACAGGACGCAAGCATTTACGAGTATAAAAACACATTCAATTCATACAATTTCCTACTTGCCTAATTACACAAGCAGGCAGACACAAAAATGGTACAATATAAATCATTAAGAAAACATATCCATCCTTGCAACATTCATAGGATATCCAACTTTAATTCACAATACCACTTATATACACAAGATATGCAATTACTTATCTATTACAAGTGGTAGCCAACTAACTGATTGTGGGTGTTTGTCCTTCCACCCGACCATAGGCTCAAAGGCATTTATTCTTATCACTCTGGCCACCCCCGTGCCAAGCCATGATATCACCAGGGAACTCTCGCAGTTCTCAAGGATTCTTTCTTTGTTTTAGCTTCCTCTCGGGTTATGTTCTCTGCAAACTTTCAGAAACTTTTCTTCTCTGTTATGGCCCTGGGCGAGGTTTATCAGATGCTCACTCGGCATCAAGATCGTGGCCTTATGTTCCTCATCTTCTAGAGAGCTCTCACATTCTCCTTACCAATTTTCTTATATCTTTTCCCCGGGATGGTTCTCGACCCATAATGTTCCTTCTGTCAAAAGGGAACTCGGGTCAGCTTGGTATGGCATACCTAGTGGTACTTTGAGCTGGCATTCTGCAGTCAGACCATGCTTCCATTCATGGGAGTGGTCGATAATTCAACCACTGGTCCTTTATTCATTAATTGGTTTCTCTCCTTGGGATCCGAAGGATATTTATTACCCCCATTAAGGGAAATTTGGGGTTATTTGATATAATGAGCCCTCTCTTATAGTTTTCACATTCTTTCCTCTAGTGATATCATGGCTAGTACTTTCAAGGCTTCACCCCCAAAGTCATTTATTGACAACTCAAACAATCATACATTTACACTATCCACATGCCTTAGCATGGTAATCCTATTTTATGATTAATTACAAGCTGGAGGAAACAGGGATGTTACATCGTGCGAAAAAATGTTGGTGTGCAGGTGTGCGCACTAAATTTTGGTGTCGCACGGACAAATATTGGTGTGCGGGTGAACACACTAAATTTTGGCATCGCGTGGAAAAATTTTGGTGTGCGGGTGTGCGCACTACATTTTGGCACCACGCGGAAAAATGTTGGTGTGTGGGTGGGCATGCTAAATTTAGCATTGTGCAGTGCATATTGATTGATGCATTTGTAATACTGGCGTGCGGTGTGCAGACACATAATAATGGTGGCAAAGCACAGAGGACTTTGGTTGGTTCACGCGCAATGTGGGTATATGTTGTCGCGCGACAGTTTAGTTAATGGTGCACACAGAGTATTGGTGCGCGGTGGGGGCATACTAAAATTTGGCATGGTGAAGCACGTAGAGTGAAATGCGAATGGAATATCAGCATGCAATACAGAAATTGTGTGCAACAGGTAATAGTGCAAGAACCAAAATTTTGCGTGGTGGATATTGGCACGCGACACAAAAGTAGTGCACGCCAGTTATTGGCACGACAAAAAAGTGATGCATAGTGGTTATAGGTGCGTGGAGCATGATTTACCTTGTGGTGTTGCTACGCATGCTAAATATGGGTGTACAGGTTGAAATGTGTGCACGCAAAGTCGTTTGGAGGGTGAATAACAACGGAAAACCAACGAATTTCCATGACATTTTATACTGTTTGGATGTCATCATTTTGCAACGCGTTTTTGAGGCCCTTAAGAGAATTTTTAGCTACACAAAAACCACAAGTATAGGTTGTACCAAGGCACACTATGTCTCTTCATCTCAAATAAAATATCTCGGAGATATCTTTCCAATGGTGTAAATCGTTCGTCAAACATAGATTTTATGAGAAAGTTACAGCACAAACAGTGGAGGGTAAATTTTAAGACCCAACTGACTTCAAAGAGTCATAACTTTCTGCTCTGGAATCAGATTGAGGCGCAGGAGAAGCCAATGGAAATATATTGAACCATAGAAGACATTCAAAGAGATGAATTAAATTTCTAGGCATGTTAAAAATGTTTAATATGGAAAAAAAGGTACATGTAGCATTCCATACCAAAAACACGAATTGGCCTAGAACTTCAGCAGGCTGTAACTAGTAGCCCAAAACCCCGAAAAAGGTGAAACTTAAACAAAGAGTCTAGAATATGGATATGAGGAAACTCAATTGAGCTCCTATGAAAACTTGAATGGAGTAGGTGCAAAAATGCATAATTACAGCGCAGAATTGCGCCAAGTTGAAATGTGAACAGAAAAATTAATGGACAATTTTCAAATAACCATAACTTTCTGCTTAAAACTCAGAATTGAGCATGGGAAGAGGGTGTTGGAAAGGTGTTGGACAGTAGCATACAAATATTCACCAAAAAATTGATCTGGACATTCAATGTTTTAGGAAATCAGAAGAAATAATTATAATATACTATTGAACCAGAATGGTTCATATTTTCATGAAATTGTTGAAACAGTTAGATTGAAAAAGTTGTGTTGGCTGCACATTTTGCAAAGTTAACAACAACTAGATTAGATTGGGATCAGTGTAGAGTCCATGGTAATGGAAGAGGCATAGGGGACTTACAGCCAGGAATATGAGATTAGAGGGATGGATGTCCATTTGGGCATTGAAGGAACAAACTCCAATGGACATGGAGAAGGAAGGGATGAAAATATGAATATGGTAGAGACCATTAGAATTACAGAAGGATGTCCAAAGCCATAAATATGATAATTAAAGTCTTATGAGATCTGAGGAGCAGCAAGAGGACTTCAACATGAAGCTAATGCAAAGCTTGAACATAATAGAAAAGAAATTGGATAAGGAGTGTGGCTCAAGCAAATCAGGAAGTCGCGGGTCTCCTGATGAGAAAAGAAGAACCAGAAGTGTTAGCAGACATCACCATCACTCCCCAAAGCATTCCAATAAGAGTGCACACAACATCTCAAGTCCATCCCCTGTCAGGAAGCATAAGAGGTCTAGGGTGGATGAACTACGAAGAGAAATGAACAAAATAAAACCTCCTACATTTGATGGTGAGCACAAGAAAGATGAAGATGCAGAGACATGGTTGCTGGGCATGAGAAATTATTTTCAATTGCATAGTTATTATTCTCATGCAAAAGGTAGAATTGTTATCTATCAACTCAAGGGAAAGGAATCCATGTGGTGGGATCAACTTGTACAGGTGCAGCACATCAAAGAGAAAAGTGTTCCTTTGAGGGAATTCAAGAAGTATTTTGAGAAGAAATACTTGACTAAGAGATACTATGACAAGAAAATGAAAGAGTTCTTTGAACTCAAGCTTGGGAGTATGACCATAGATGAATATGAGATAAGGTTTTTAGAACTATTGAAGTATGTCTCTTTCATCAAGGATGAGACAGTTAATATTCAGAGGTATTTGAGTGGATTGTCATCATTCATCAGTGACAAAATACAGTATGATGATCCCAAAAAATTGGAGGAGACCATAAGGCGAGATAAATTCCTATATGATTAGCAAAAATCAAGGCCAAATTTCCAAAAAGATTGGGAAGACAAAAAGAAATTCAGGATGGATCAGAGGAAGAAGGGAACTAAGCCACCATTCTTTAGAAATAATACTTAGGTACAGCCAACTTCTAGAGAACCCATAATGATTGAGGCAAGGGGTCAAAGGCCAAGGAAACCACCTATTCAATGTTGGGGTTGTAAAGGATATCATATGTTCAGTGATTGTCCTCACAAAGGTGAAAAAGTGAGGCTTGTTCATAATGTACAGCAAGTTGAAACAGTGGAGGACATGGACATAAATGTACCAAGGATCTATGCAGCCCTGGACAACTAGCAAGAAGAGTATCAGTCACATATGATTGAAGTGTAAGGTATGATCAACAACCAAACCATTGTTATTTTAATTGATTCAGGATCTATTCATAGTTATATAGATCCTAAGATGGTGGAAAGTTTGCATTTTCCAAGAAGCAAGCATGGAAAATATTGGTTGGTGCAACTGGCTACCGGAGCCAAAAGAAAAGTTAATGAGATGGTTAAGTCATGTCTTATGGACATGAATGGGTTGAACACTAGGGTAGATTTGAACATCTTTCCTTTAGGTTCCTATGATTGTCTAATTGGGATGGATTGGTTGGACTAGCATCATGCCATCCTAGACTGTCATAACAAGGCATTTACTTTTTTAGATGAGGAAGGGAATCTAAGAAAAGTGCAGGGAATTCCTAGGGCAATAACCATAAGAGAGATTTTAGAATTGCGGTTGAAGAAATGTTACAGAAAAGGGTGTCAAATATTTGCAGCTCATATGGAAGAGACACCTAAAGATAAGGTGCCAAATTTGGAAGATCATGCATGCTGGATCATGTTGTCAATGATGCCAATAGTTTGATTGATTGATGTCAAGTGATTGTCTTGATGTCAAAGGATTGATTGATTAATGATTGATGAACAAATTATATATATTGTCCTTGATGAGAATGATAGATGTCAAAGTGGAAACCAATTGATAAAGATGGATCATTGATATGAAGCATAGATGAAGATGGATCAATGAGTTGTTATTGATACATGATGCATAGTTGATGTATATGATACAGTGGTGAATTGATGCAAACATGAATCATTATTGTCTTATCATGGTTGATAAGGTGTACAAATGGATGAACTCCAAAGTGGTTCCCTTATGGTGAAATCCATCACGGGAAGACGCTTTGCAGATTGATTTATCCTAAAAGAATGGTTGGAGGACCCATGCTTGTATGTGGAATAATGAGATGAATATCAATGAAGTCGTTGGTGAAACTATCCTAGATGGATAGTGTTTGTCATTCCATTTATGGTGGTATGTGGAATGTCACATAACTCCTCACGGTTTGAGAGTTATGGCCTTACTAAGTTGAAGGACCCCCATATGAAGGCTTGAAGCCCCTAAGGTCAAAGAAGTCAAAGTGACCTAAAAGAAGAAATCATTATTTAAATAAAGTCAAGGTGGATTATTTAAATAATAAAGAGAAGTGACAAAATCAAGAAAGATTATTTAAATGATAAAGTAAGGTGACAAAATCAAGAAGGAATAAAGTATTGGAGAACTTTCTATTTATGGAAAGTGGTTAACCCCAAAATAAGGAAAATTGGTTAAATGACCTAGAAATGGGTTAAGTGACCTAGAGGATGAAAGTATAAATAAGATAGCTATGGTCTCTTGTAGAACATCCTTTTTGTGGATCTATGGAGAGCTTCTTGTGAGAGCATATTTGGTGTGGATCTCTTGAACATGATTGAAGATCTATTCTGAGGAAGAAAGCGAGAGGAGGATCTCATGGACGCATCAAAGTTTCAAAAATGTCGGAGATCTTGACGTCAAAAGTTTCGGAGCTTCAGAAACCCTAGTTTCTGAGGTATACGCGGGTTGTAATGAGCCAAGGCGCGTATACACGCAGGCTGTATTAATACAGGACGCCTACGGTGGATGGAATGATGAAGACTTATGTTTGAGTTGGTGCCAAGCTCTTGGATGATGAGGCAGGTTCCAGATCTACATTCTATGGGCTAGGATCTATCACTGAGACACTGGTATGGTTACATTATTGTCTTGATGGATACTATTGTTTGATGTGTTGTGAATGCTTAGGACATTCCTAGTATGGCCTCTATGATATGGTTCAGTTTGGATGATTTGGTTTATGGAGTAAGAAGTACTCTTTGGATGATTTGGTTCTTCTTCACGAGAAGAAGAACCAAAACCTACAGGTGAAGTGACACTAGAAGGGCCAACCAATGGCTTATGAAAAACAAAGATGCCAATGGAAAAATTAACTTGTTCAATACCTATGTGAAGGACATGATGATAGAAAATCCAACATTGACAACTATAGTAGTAGTAGATGCAAGTCCAAAAGGTATATGAAACTATGCATAAGGTGGACGAGTAAGAAATCCAATTAGAGATTGGAAACATCGGGTGTGAAACTAGTTAGGAATGTGTAAACCACTAACAAACTTAACCAATATTATCACTATTTAGCATATTGTGATTATACAAATTTAACTTCTTTTGCAATCCCTAGGAGTGGGCCATGTTGATAGAAACTGTAATGTTGAAAGCTAGAGGGACTAGTAATATCTGAATCAGTTGTCTAGGATGGCTATGAACAACACCTAGTTGCAAAAAACATGTTCTAACTGGGTTAGAGTGCTACAATACAATGAACATACTTCCTCAATTAAAAAAAAAAAACTACTTGAATGCATTACCTCACTATGGGCCACGATGGGAGGAGATGTAAATTCAAAGGGGCTAGGGATAGGTATGAATCCTTCGATGTACTACAAATTGCACACTAAAAAACATAAAAACTAGATGAGTACAAAGAAAACTCTAAGATATAAAAGCATGCTTTCTATAATCCCCAATTCCAATGCAACATGCTCAAATAAACTATGATGCCAAATGGTGTAGTCTATGTTGGTCTTTAAACCTTGGGTTGGGGTGGTGCATGGAATGATCTTGTTAGGGGCTTCATACATGTGTCTAATAAGTTCAATTAGTACAAAAACATGGAAAATAACCAAAAGAAGAATAGACATTTTGGATTTTGACTTGAATTAACTTGAAACAATCCTTGACTATCGGAAAATGCCTAAGGGTGAAGTCATGGTCCCAAGGGAAACATAAGATCTCTCAGCCCTTAGTGGAGATGGCATATCAATATCTCTCGTCGGTGATTGTAGAAACATGTGTGCAAGTAATTAGATGAATATATGAAACAAGAAAAACAACATAACACAACTACAATACTATAATTAGAAAAAAAAATGTTTTCCACAATACTTGTGTGAGGTATCCACATAGGAAAAGATGTTATAGTTGTTGCATCATCGATGGGAGAGAATGGATCATCCCATTGTGACACAGGGGAATCAAATCATAACAATAGGACCTACCAAATAATTAAATGGTTACAAAAACTTTGCAATTAACTTTATGAATATTTGTTTTGGAATTATATATCTAATCATTGAATTCCATAAAGATGCTTTCATACTAACGCCATCCATGAAAATTTCCTAGATAGACACCTCCATTGACCCATAACAAGTCAACTTTCAATTTGGTAATGGATAAGGATCACATGAACTCCAACTGAATGCCCGGCCTTGATAGATGTTCTCACTTGAATAGAATTTTTTTTGTGCCTAAATCCCTGACCCCTAGCCATCCATCATTAGGCTGCACATTGTCTGAAGCTCCCCCTTGCCAACATGCAACAACAAATGTGCTATGTTGAACTAAACTGTGGGTTCGGGTGGAAATATAAGTTTGGGTATTACGAATATTGTCTACAATATCAAGATAATAGGTAGAAGGATTAGGCATCCCTCTAGAAGGGCATGTCCCTCTCAATTAGTCATGCCTAGCATTTTGTTGATCTAGTGCGAACCCACGACCTAACCCTGGAATTCCCCAATGTTAAAATAGTGGACATGGGAACCTAAAACAAATTAAGCCCATTGTTTTCATAGAAAGGACAATGACACCTTCAGTATTGTAAGGAGATTTGTGAAAAAACATAAACCATCTATCCATGTAGTTGTTTATAAAGATCTTATATGTACACGATTCATGCAAATACGCCTCTCTCTCATGAGGGTGTTGGTTAGTTCTAGGGTGATTAAACAAACAAGACCATGAGATTTCATTTCATAGTTGTTAAATCTTTCAAAGTACATTCTTGTCTAAATCTGTCTCATAGTATCAACATTTCCTTGTCCCATATTCAAAAATCTAAAATAATTTCTCTCAAGCATGGGTGATTGAAATAACAATGATCTCAAATGATGCAATGATAGAAAGGCATGCTAACTTTCTCATACTCTTAAAAGTGCCAATTAGGGTTCTAAGTGTTTTAATGCCATTGAAAATGTTAGTGTTTCAATGTCCACTATAATTTGTACAATTTGAAGGAATGAGAGAGATAATGCCTCTATAAGTGCTAGAAAGAATGAATGGCACTAATGCCAACCTCCCTCCTCATCGTAGTGAGATTTGGGGTCTCCTTTGCTTGAAAGTTGCTTTCTTCTACTTCGAAACAAGGCTCGTGGTTTAAGAAATGGGGTGAAAAATAGGAACCCAGGCCGAAGGCGTTTTTTTTAAGGGGAAGTTTCTCTAAGCTTGCAAACATGAAAACATAGTTCTAGGATTACCATTTGGCATTACTGAAGTCTTTTTTGAGTTGTTCGCCATGAATCAACCTTTAAATCTGAGTTCCGAGGACTGGCTTAATCACTGTGTTCTTAGATCATCACCAACTACATTCATAACCAAGTTGTTCACATGGTATTTACCCTCGAGTTGAATCGCTTGCTAAATGCCTTATTTTCCCCGATTGAGTGGTCACATGATTCACTTGGAATTCTCCCCTAAGTTGAATTAAGGATCCCATAACGGATTCCAGGAATATAACACGTCCCTGCTTGAGTGACGGACTCCAAGGATTTGCAGGGTTTCATAGGACTGTTCAAATGAAATCCCGATGGCTTCCATAAATATAACAGGAACTTTTGAGTTCAAACTGCCACTTAGCAAATGGCGGCCAAAGCAGCTGCAACTGCTGCACAAGTATTATAAAACCATGGAGGACAAGTATTATAAAACCGCATGGATCTTTTTAGTTAAACGGATATTGTTTTATCATACAAGTGCTTAAAAATCCGGAGTTTTACAAAATAAATATTCCCTCAATAGGAAATAAAACTCTCCATTAATGGAGAAAAACCTGCTCATGTTGCCTGCATCATCTGCCGGCGGCTGCAAACTATCAAATATGTAGATATTATCATGGAATTAATGTAACCACAGGGGATAACATATACAACATTCAATTTACATGAAGCATGCTTGGACTATATACTGTTAAATCTGCCTCGCCTATTTGATCCGAAGCACAACAAAATTTCCAGCAAAATGAATATATGTATATATACATACATATTTTACATGTATATTATTCCCAAAATCGAGGTTACAATTTTTTGGGTCGAGAACGAGGACACTCAACTACTTCTCTGCTAACAATGAGTTGCAGATTGAGGTTCTGGATACTGCTGGGCATCAGTTTATGGAGCGAAACAATTGAGAAATATGTCCTCGATGAAGCTGCTGCT
>JASDQU010100855.1:4996-33859 GCA_032191745.1 Picea mariana
CTTTCCAACGAGCTATCACACGCCTAAAACGAAGATCGTATGCAAAAGTTACGACCCCGGGAAGTTGATGCACCAACTTACCCAAACGGGGCCCACATGACTTTTGGCGCTTCATCTCCTAGGGTTAGGTTTTTGGATGTCTAGGACTTTTGGCATTCCCATCTATTGTAAAAAGTCCTGTCGAGCCTCATTGTAACCATCTTCTTGCGAATGCGATTAGCCGTCACATCTCTTCTCAGAGATAAGCTTCCACCATTCTAGCGAGTCTTTCACTCTGTATTTTTACAGTCTCTGTACATTTCTTTCATTAATAGAAATCGTGTATTACTGTATCTCTGTGTTTATGGTTTCATCTCTGATATATTTCTGTTATATTACTGGATATACGCGATATCTCTGTGCATTTCTTTATTATATCTCTGCTCTCATTTCGTGCCGAAAATAATCCGGATCAAACTGTGGCAATATTTCTCCTGTTTTCCTGTCTTCTATAATGATAGACAGTAACTGCAAATTTGGTTTTATCAACCATTTATCTATTTGGGCCATATCAACCTGCTTTATCTGAGATAGTTCAACTTGGTCTCTTTCCACATTTTCCTTGATATCTAGCAGATGTTTAACTATGTTAATTTTTCCCAATGTTAATTTTTCCCAATGTTCCAGAGCTATTCTTCTTATTGAGATCTAGCAATTGTTTATTTATTAGGCCAAATGTTTATTCACAAGAGTCTCTCACCTCTTTAGCGATTTTTCTGTTCTCTGATAGATTGTGCTCCCATGCTTTTTAACAGGATATTACCTTTGGTTTCTTCTTGAATAGATAATCTGGAAGCGATGGCCATTTCTTCTTTCGCCATTGATATAATAGCCTCCTCGAAAGTACTTCGAGCTACCTTAGATTCTCTCTCTCTTAAGGTGATTTTCTCTAAGGCTTGGTCTATCAACTGAAAATGATCCTGGATGATTTCTACTTTAGTAAGTAGACTCTTTTGGGATGATTCTATCTTCTTTTGTATTTCCGTGGCTTGAGTTCAAAATACCGCTACATCTATGACCTGGCTTTTAGTAGAATTTAATTTAGATTGTAGCTGTTTTATTAACTCCTCCTGTTGACTTACCTGTACTTGACTTGTTTGAGCCGACTTCTACATTTGCTCGAGATTGGATTTGAGCTATTCAATTTCCTATTGGTAGACTACTCTGGTTTGTTCAAAGTCTTTGTATGCCTCATTTCTAGCATTTGTCTCTACAACTGCTATCTGAGTCTGTAATTTTCTAATCAACAGGTCCTTTTGTTTCAACCGTCCCTTCAAGTTTCCAACTGAATATTGGTTGGCTGTTGCATAAGCCCCCAATGTTCCTGATATCTCATCGGCAAATTCCTCCTCTTCCAAAGCTTCTCCATCTGTTAATATTTTGTACCTTTTAGCTGTTGCACCCACTTTTTGGTATGTTTCTCGCTTTACCATGACCTTTCTTTTCTTGCTAAAAAATAAATCACTAGGAGGCAATTCTTCTATAGAGATAGATGTTAAATTATCTTTAAATATTATCTCTGCATTGAGGTTTCCCTTTGTAGATTGTAAGGGTGTGATGGATGGAATGGGACTGCTGATTTCTTTGGATCCTTGTTTTATGATGGCATCTTTATCTGGTTCCTTTGATGGAGACAAGGGTGTGTCTCCTACCCCTTTTGAGAGGGTCTTTGATTGATCCTTTTGTCTATTTAACTGGTGTATCTGTCTTTGGGGGTCTTTCCTCTTGGCTTGGGATCTCTATTTCCTGTTTTGAGATCTCAATTCCCTTTGTGTTCTCCTGAGTTTTTTGCTTGCCAAGATTTGTATCCGTTGAACCTTGGGCTTCTACTTGCTGTGTACCTAGAGGTTTTGAGGTTTTTCTCTTCAAAAATTTGGGGAGGCCACTTTTCTGGTGTTCCTGGAATTTGTAGAATTCGACCATCTCTCCGGGTAGCAGAGCTTGAACCCATTTTAAGACTTCTGAGTAGGATCTCACTCCTCAGAACACTTCGTCATGGGGGGAATCTTCGTGCTCATATATTTTTAGGCCACAACTTTCCATATGGTTACCCATGATCTTATGAGGATCATGTTTCTTAAATTCAATGTCTACTAGTTTCATTTCTTCCAAGGCCACGACCTCCGCTTTGGCATGGCCGAAATCTAATAAATAATATGTACCAAAGTGTATGGGAAAGGATGGCCATACCTTTTTCTGAAATCCTTTGAGTTCCTTACTTATCCCACCAAGCACAGTTTTCCTGGTGATTTCTCGACATACTAGCTTGTCTGGTATGAATAGTGGCAGAGAATATGGGGGAATAGAGCAGCCAAAAACCCTAATATGCAAGAACTGTTCATCCAGGTACCAGTCTGCTACATTGTTCAAGCTTGCCATGACTTTATCTGAAATCCTAGGAGGTAGATGGTTGAAGATAAAAAAATGCATTGGTACCATTACACAATTGAAAATCTCATAGAGGAAGTCTTTGGCTTTATCTTCCCAGAGTTTGGAGTGGTATACATGAATAGGCTTTGCGTTAGCTGGAGTCCAGCTCCAGCTCATTAGTGGAAAAGGTGTCATGAAGTAAACAACATCCATAATGTAAGCAAACATGACAAATGAAGTTTCTTTCCCATTATACCTTTGTACTTGATATTCTGTGACTTGGATGGCCAGACTGTCTGACAACAATTTAGCCCAGTCGAAAGAATACCCCTCTGCTACTGTGTGGATAAGCGGTACCCATGGGAGCAAAAAATGTGCAGTATTCTCTCTTCCATAAAGCCTGCATACCATCATCGCTGTATACATAAAATGCGACTGTAATGAAGAGAATGTGTATATACCATGAGTGTCCACTCTAAATTTTTTAGGGCATGAGAACCAATCTTTGATCAGGTTGGATAAGATTTTTCCAAATTGCTCACATTCCTTCTTTTTGAAACCCTCTAAGAATTTGGCATTGTAAGTAAAATTGGGTGTGGGAGACAATTTATACATTGCTTGCAGATGCTCCGACCTAAATGTCCCAATAACCACCTTCTGCACATTAAATATTGTCCTAGTCGGGACATCCACGTGATCCAACGCCCATTTAACCATATCACAATAGAGGAAGAGCCGTGGTCTTGTTTCTATATTTTTCATCTTCGATTGAGCGACCACCTTGTATTTGATAATCAAGTCATCTTTCTCGTTCTCACTCAAGTCGTTTGGCTAGTTTATCAGCTCATATTGCAAGATGTTGAAAACTTGTGTCCATGTTTTGACTGTGTCGATGTTTCTAGGCGAGGTATCAGAAATGATATCCAAACTCTGACCTGAACTTTCACCAGTTGTTTTGGGTGTTTTCCGTGGAGCCATGATGTAAATATTGAGATTATATTTTCTATTACAGAGAATGAAAATACAAATAATTGTTATCTCTCTAAACTAGCTCTGTGAAACTTGAATGAAATTCAAATAATGACATAAATTCTTTCGCTTAGATCACTCGAGTCTATGCGGGTCCTTGCTGACACAATGTTTAATTCTTTTAATAGAAAGATTTGGAAATAAAGCAAGATCATACTTTCAATCATTTCCCTAATTCGCTTATAAATGCCATAAATGTTTGACACTTCATGACTTGGGATAATCGTAGAAACATTTAATTCTTTACACGTAAGCTCCACAGGTTTAAAGTTGTTTAAGATATTAATTAATCCAGTTTAATCCTTTAATTAATCACAACTTGTTTTTAATTCCTTTTCAACGTTCGTAGTCTTGGAGAATTTTATTCTCAGTCTTGGGCCATGAACCCCAAATTTGCAATATTGCAATTTGGTTAATTAACTTTAATCAGGCTTAAGTTCTTAATTGATCATGATTAGTTTATAGATTTCGCGAACTCCGGTATCAGGATTGCAAAGGTGTCTTTCTTAGGTAAAATCGCCGAGTCGCGAAGTCGCGATAATCAACTAACGTTAATTATCATTAGTCTTGTAATTAACCAGGTTTATCTTAAGTCGTTTTCGCAATTTCTCCCATCAGGCATTCAAAGGTCGCTCGAGGCGTGACTCCCGAATTGCGAGAGCGCGATGCATTAAAATAGTGATAATCGCTGCTTAATGTTTCGATGACCATGATTAAACTTAACCCAACTTCATTATTTCGCACGTCAGGAAATTGAGAGCTTTGATATATATAATCGTTAGATATGTGAAATCCCAAAACCCTAGATTTGAGGTTTATGGTCATCATTTTCGTTATTTGAAAAAGTGGGCGGCTTCAAGATTTTGGGTAACTGAAGTAATTAAAAAAAAATGTGTTCTAACATAGGCTCCATCTAGGGATCCCGTCTCCCTACGGGACGAGAAGAACAGTAGACCACATGCCTTTATTGGGTAAATGGAGTCACTACTTTATTTTTGTGAAATGTTTTCAGAAAAAGGGTACAGAGATAATCTGAGGTTTCATCTTTATTTCTGAAAGATTTCAAAACTTAATCATTTACTAATCTCAATTTTAGGTCCTTCGATGAATTCCTCTTGTTTGAAATTGATTTTGGGTCTGCTTAAGATAATCAAAACAACCTTAGGAATTATAATAGGTTCTGTCGATCTTTCTTGCATCAAGTCAACATGATTTTGGTGTTTTTTAATCAGGGAGTCCCGCGTGAACTTGGGATGTAGATCTAGTCAAAAAGGAAAACTGGTTACCAGAGTACAATATAATTCATGTATAACAACCTTACAGATATCCTAGACATTGCTTCACTGCCAACGAGCCTGTTTCGTACCTCGGTGAAGTTGTCTGATTCCCTTTATTGAATTTCCTTTCACCACTTCAGTTTTTAACTTTGCATTTAAATGCTGAGATGAGGGCAATCATTTAATGAATTTCCTTTCATCATCTCTTTTTTTGGACTAGATGGGGGCAATCGTTTATGAATTTCCTTTCACCATATGTCTTATACTTTATTTTTAGAACATGAAGTGGGGGCAATCAATTTGTATAAATCATACTAGGGGTGATATCTGATATCAATTTGTATTAACCTACTTTGATTACTCTGGACAAGTCTTCTTTTGACCTTCAAAACATCTTAGTCTGCAAGAAAACTTATGGGGGAATTTTATTTCCAGGGGCCTTCTTCTGAGAAAGATTGATCATTTAAACCCGTTAAAAGAACTAAGAGAGTTAGGATTAGCTTATACATACTTTTGTTCAGTAGGAGCCCGAGGAGCCATGAGGGTTTGCCCTTTTTCTAAAGACTCATTTGTCAGCTTTCAGAGGGAAAGTATGACCCCTCTTTCCTCTGTGGAGGTCATGGGGAGGCATCTGGATTCCAGGGAAATAATACCGAAGATTTGAACAAGGTGACAGAGGAGGTTTTGGATTTCATAAACATGGTTGTTATGACGCAAACCCAACTCTTGAAAAAAGTTCTCTGAGTTAATTTTATTTCTTCTGTTTCCATTTATTTTGATTTTATCCAGAGCTTGCTTTTATGATTTATTTTGAAAAAACGTTATTTTGATAATATATCTAGCTAGTATCTTTATACATATAAGACCATTGTTGCACCAGGTGATCTTGTTTGGAAAGTTAAATAATTTAGAAACTCATACCTTTGATTCACCATTTCGTTCTCATGTAAGTAAATTATTTATTCATCACCTGTTTCAAGATAACCACTTTTTTATATACAACCACTTGTTTGTCTCCTTCGTAATGTTTGAGCTATCGACAATAATCCTGCGAAAGAACAACATGAAGAATGTCAGGGTTTTAGGAGTCACAACGTTCAATGTGTGAATTATTTTACACTTACTTTTCTACGAAATCACTAACATGTTTTATTCATGGTGGAACTAATATATCCTTAATGGAACTAGTGGGTACATATGCAATGATCTTGGAATGCAATACGTAGGTTCTAAAATCTTTTAGTGCTTTCACCATGGGATATGCCTGTTTTTCCATTGTTTCATACCTCAACTCTGCGTCTCTAAGGATCTTACTAAAAAACGCTATTGGTTTCTCAAAACCCTCTTTGTTCTTATGGAGGAGTACCACTACAATTGTGTGTTTAGATGCAAATGAAAAGATAAAAAATTCCTTTAGATAATTAGGGCTTGCTAGTACAGGTGCTTCACCTATAATTTTCTTGATGTGTCCAAATGACGCTTTTGCTTCTTCTGTCCATTTGACTTCACTGTCCTTTTTGAGCATATCTGTAATCAATTTCACAATTTCAGTGAAGTTCGGGATAAATCTGCTCAAAAAATTTATTTTCCCTAAAAATGACTGGATTTCTTTTACATTTCTAGGAATATTTATAGTGTCAATAGTTTCGACACTTTTAGGATCAATTTTAATTCCTTCCGGAGATACAATATGGCCCAAGAGTTTACCTTCTTGCATTGCAAAGTGAGATTTTTTAGGATTTAAAGACAAACCAAATTTTCGGCATTTCTCGAATGTTTGCTTGAGGTGGATCAGATGTTCTTCATCATATTTGGAAAAAATGGTTAGGTCGTTGAGATAAATAACGACGAATTTATCTCTTTTGCCGATGAAGGTGATATCCATAGCTCGCTGGAAGGTAGCACCTGCGATCATCAAACCAAACAACATTTTGTCATACATAAATGTAGCCCATGGGGTGGTGAATGCTGTCTTTTCTTTATCGTCTTCATTAACAACAATCTGATTATAACTGGAAAAACCGTCGATCATTGACATTCTATTTGCTCCGACTTCTTTTTCTAGAACATGATCCATTTTGGGTAGCGGATAATTGTCTTTGAGGGATGATTTATTCAAATTTCTAAAATCTACACACAGTCTGATTTCTCTTCTCTTCTTCCTAACCGGGACCAAATTAGCTACCCACTCAGAGTACCTGAGTGGTACAATTATTTTAGCATCCAGGAGCTTTTTTAATTTTTTTTTGACCATGGAAAATAATATGGGATTGATTTGCCTGAGCTTCTGTCTGAAAGGTTTAACACCTGGCTTTAAAGGAATCTTATGTTCGATCAAAGAGGTGTCATAAGTTCTCATCTCATCATAAGACCAAGCAAACACGTCGTTATATTGCTCGAGTAAATCTGCATACTCACCTTTCATCTCAGGAGGAGGATACTTTGATATTTTCACTATTCTAGGCTTTTCTTTGGTACTTATATCACAATCTTCAACTTCTTTTAGTTGAGGTTGCAGAGTAGATTTTAAGGGCATGCCATTTTGGTCAAATAGTCTTTCTAAGGGGATTAGACCTTTAGGGATTTGGTTGTTTTTTAGTACTAATATGTGATGATTCGTGATCTTTTCTTGAAACTCTTGAGGATCTTCCCCTTCTTGCATAATCCAAGTATGGTCGTTCTTATTTTCTTGGTCAATATGCGTCTCATAAAAGTCTTCCACCATTTCGAGGAACTTCCTGATCTATTCATCATCTTTGAATACCTGCCAGTGTTGTATATTGTTTGGTATGGAGGGTGTGTACCTCATATCTATGTGATAGATAAGATTAAAAGATGTAGGAGGTGCGAAAGTTGAGGCTGCTTTGGCTAAAGAATCAACTTGTAGATTTTCTGTATGGGGAATGTAATGGACATTAACTGATGAGAAATTTTTTTCCATTAAATCCCAGGCACGGTTTCTATAAGATATCAATCTCAGGTGTTTGGCCTGGTACTACCAGTTTACTTGTTTCACAATTAATTCCACATCTCCATAGACTTCCAAGTTTTTTATGTTTAACTTTTTGGCAGCTTCTAGTCCCAAGACTAGGGCTTCGTATTTGCATACATTATTCGTGTATTCTATGTCCCACTGTAATATATAAGAGAAAGGAATGATAAACTCATCTCCAGCTGATGCAAAGAGTAATCCTTCGCCTACTCCTTCACATGATGAAGCACCATCGAAATACATTTTCCAGATTCCAGTACTATATACACTTTCTTTTATTTTTTTGTTTTATTTTCTTCTGTGAAATCTTCAGCACATTCATCTATATCATCATCGAAAGATAAAATACAATTTCCAAGATCATGATCAGCGACATAAACAGGGTAATTGCTAGGATTATGTGGATCACTTACCGTATATGCCAGCCGTGTTTCCCAGTATAATCAAGTGAACTGTCCTTCAAAGATGGGAATCATGGCGTATGTCATGTCTAGCTGAAGTGATCCTCCAAGATTAGTGCCCCAAGACCTAGATAATAGCATACCGTACTTCGAAGGTATATCAACAATAACCACATCCATCAGAACGCTTTTTACTGGGATCTATGAAAGATTTACTACTAAGTCCTTAATCATGCCCATACATTTAACTTTTCTTGAATCAAATGAATACAGGTCTCCGTATGGCCTGCTAATTTCAAGGCCAAGTCTATCCATAATAGCCTTGGGCATCACGCTATGCGAGGCTCTAGAATCCAACATGAAGTTATGTAGCAGACGATCATGCACATTTAGTGTAATGTAGAAAGGAACAATGGTATCTCTGGCCCCTTCAAAATGCAGACCAAAAATTATATTAGGCTTATCATCTTCCAAATTTATAACATCAGCCCGACTTTCTACATCTGAAAAATTTATCATTTTGGCGATTTGCTTTGGGTAAACAGGGTTCTTTGCTAGTTACAATAGAGGTATTGGTATCTTGATTTTGTTAATCTCATTTTCTAGGCTGAAACCTCCTATGTTCTTGTCGGTTTCTCTTATTTGGACTTCAGTCTCCTTTTTTTTGATTTATTTGTTTGTATTGCTTTATTTTCAGTTGTTTTTGTTCCTGCTGTTTTCGTTTTGACTGTCTTAGTTTTCCTGGTTTGGATCTTAGCTCCTATTATTTTGGTATTTTGTATTTCAATTTCCTTTTGAGCCGGCTCATATACTTCGCCTCTTGGAAGGATTTTCTTTGGTTGGGTAGTTGTTATGTTTTTAGTTTTAGACCTTAGATTATACTTGTTTTGGAGCTCAACCATTATAGTATCGATGATTCATTGGCAAGAAGGATCCTCTGTATCATTTGTGTTGCTATCCTCATTAAACCGATCTTTTTTTAAAGACCTCTCATAATATTGTCTAGTTAAATGAGGTTGATAACAATCTTCACCGAGATTATTAATATCTTCTTCTAAATCCTCAAACTCTTGCATGTCATTTCCTCCTATAAAATTTTCGTTTTTCAAAGGAGTTTGAACTTTTTGATCTTCATTTTTAATTTGTCTTTGTTATATTTGAGGATTGGGGTTCCTCCTAAATTCTCTCCTAACGAACTTATCTGCTTTAGATTGATCTAGTTCCATCTTTGAAATTTTATTTGACAGTTATTTAATTATCTTTGCCATCTCATCCATCTTGTTGTCTGTAGACCTCCCAGATCTGGAGGGTCTTGCTTGTTCCCTAAATCGTTTAATATCTTTGTTTCCCATTTCCATTTTTGTTTTTGTTTTTCCAGAAGCCATCATATTTGAATTAATTTCTACGACATCGTCTTGCATTCAAGTAAGTTCATCCACTCTCCTTTCTCTCAATAATAGTGCGAAATCGGGTTCGAAAGCTCCTGCAAAGGTTACCTTCGTTGAAGGGTGGGAAGGTTTAACTTCGATTGGGATTTTGTTATATAATTTATTAAATCTTTGGATGAATTCAATAAAAATTTCTGAATTTTTCTTCCTTAAAGCACCAAACTCAGTTAAATAATATAAGTGATCTTTCCTTTCACCCCATTGTCTGAGAAAAGAGTTTTCTAGTGCGTCATAGGATAATATCGAACTTGCGGGCAAAATTCGAAACTCGGTTCTCACCTGTCCTTCAAAATTTTGAACAAACAACTGTGAATACACGTCTTCATGGTCGAGACCAAGAATATTTGTGAATTGATCAAATAAATTTATATGTTCGACTGTGGTTAAGTCTCCTTCCCCTGTAAAATTAGGTAGGTTTTTCATGTAGTTTTTAGGTAAATCATGAAGGGGTACTGGGTGTACCAAAGGAGCGTATCTGGCAACTAATTTAGCGAAAATTCTGGGGGGTGGGGGTGGGGGTGGGACTTGACTGCCCCCTCCTCCTCCTTCTCCGACAACTACCATAGATATTCTAGGAGAGGGAGATGGTATGCTATAAAGAAGATTTTCAAAGATGTATAGTGATCCTTTAGCTACTTTGGGATGAAGAGAAAAAGATTCCGAGAACCATTTTTCAGGAGACGAAAAAACTAAAAAAGGGGGAAAGGAGATATGGGGACTTGGTTCCTCTGACTTGCAAGATATTTAAATGGGGGAACCTGCATGGGTAGAATCTGAGTGTATGGTATACTCTTCTAAACTTTGAGAGGTTGGGAAATTTAGCTCGAGAGCCGATGGGATATCAATCGAAACATACTTTACTGTAGAAATCTTATCTTCACTTACATAGGAGGTAGTCGAATGAGCTTCAGTCTTAATTTCGGGTAGAAATAATTTAGGGTTTATGGTTTCAAGTGGAACCTTAGCCTTATACTATGTGGATTTAGGTTGGTAAACCGCAGTAGCTTGCTTAAGGGATCCTCTTGGTTTTAATATTTTTTCAGGATTAGAAACAGGCGTGGTTTGCTTATCATTTGGGTTTTGTTTGGTGTTCCTTCGACTGGATGCCAACTTATTTAAATTGTGGAGTCGCCAAGTGAATATTAAAAACTTAGCCTTTATAATGTGTTCAATATTTGTTCACTATCAAAGAAGAATCTTGAAAATGTCGTTCTCCCAGGGAAAAATAACTTCGTTTCTCCATCCTCAGCAACGATGCCAAAAAGATGTTGTTCCTGAGTTTATACTAAGGCTAAAAGTATAATGTCAGGCATCAGGAAATGAGGGAAAGGTTTTCAATGTTTTCCTTTTACCAGATAAATAACAAAAGAAAGTTCTTTGAAATGAATTAATATCATAACATCTCAGAGGCTGTTTCTCGTATTTGAGTTAAATTTGAAAAAATTGAATGAAATGAAGGAAATAACACAAAGATGATAATCAAAGCAAGGCATCAATTGCTGAAGAATCTTACTCTGTAACAACAGAAGAAAGTGAGCAATATAACTTCAATGAAGTGTAAAATATAGCATCTAATCAACATTCGAGTCTTGTATTAACTAACAGCGAATACAGAGGAAAATCTGCTTATTATTAGATAACTGAGTGTAACATAACCATGGTAGAAGTTGTACTAAATTGTGATTTGCATTCATCAAAGAAGATATATGAAAGTAAGTTGGAATATGAAAGACAAAGAACACATAACTCTAAGTAGATGAGATGTAGAATCTCTGGCCTGCATTTGTATTAATTCTCAATGAAGAGAATCTTCTCCTTTACAATCGACAAAAAAAACCTCTTGTTTCTTTTTCAAAATGTATATTTATACTAGATTAAAACATTTCAAATTCTATCATTCTAAAGATTCAGTTACAAATGAAAAGATGAAACGTTTCACCTCGTTGTCCCTTGTCTTCCTTCATGCTGGTGGGGAGTTTTCCTTTCTTTGTCTTCTAGCTCCAAAATAGGATGGAATAAGTGACTGTATTACTGACCTCCAGAAGTTTTTCCTTTCCCTTGTTCAATACAATTTACACACTTTTATACCGACTGGGCTATCAACTTGGGAAGTTTAGTTTGGTCATTTGCTTCGAAAGTGTATCATTTCCTTTCCAACTGTGGCAATATTTCTCCTATTTGCCTGTCTTCTATAATGATAGACAACAACTGCAGATTTGGTTTTATCAACCATTTATCTATTTGGGCCATACCAACCTGCTTTATCTGAGATAGTTCAACTTGGTCTCTTTCCACATTTTCCTTGATATCTAGCAGATGTTTAACTATGTTAATTTTGCCCAACGTTCCAGAGCTATTCTCCTTCTCCATATCTAGCAATTGTTTATTTATTAGGCCAAATGTTTCTTCCCAAGAGTCTCTCACCTCTTTAGCCATTTTTCTGTTCTCTGATAGATTGTGCACCGATGCTTTTAACAGGATATTAACTCTGGTTTGTTCTCGAATAGATAATATGGAAGCAATGGCCATTTCTGCTTTCGCCGTTGATATAATAGCCTTCTGGAAAGTACTTTGAGCTACCTTAGCTTCTCTCTCTCTTAAGGTGATTTTGTCTAAGGCTTGGTCTATCAACTGGAAATGATCCTGGATGATTTCTACTTTAGTAAGTAGATTCTTTTGGGCTACTTCTATCTTCTTTTGTATTTCTATGGCTTGAGTTCGAAATACTGCTACACCTATGACCTGGCTTTCAGAAGAATTTAATTTAGATTGTAGCTGTTTTATTAACTCCTCCTGTTGACTTACCTGTACTTGACTTGTCTGAGCCGACTGCTGCATTTGATCGAGATTGGATTTGAGCTATTCAATTTTCTATTTTTCGGCTACTCTGGTTTGTTCAAAGTCTTTGTATGCCTCATTCCTAGCATTTGTCTCTATAGCTTCTATCCGAGTTTGTAATTTTCTAATCAACATGTCCTTTTGTTTCAACCGTTCTAACTGAATATTGGTTGGTTGTTGCATAAGCCCCCAATGTTCCTGCTGTCTCATCGAAAAATTCCTCCTCTTCCAAAGCTTCTCCATCCGTTAATATTCTGCACCTTTTAGCTGCTGCTCCCACTTTTTGGTATGTTTATCGCTTTACCACGACCTTTCTTTTCTTGCTAAAAAATAAATCACTAGGAGGAAATTATTCTATAGAGATAGGTGTTAAATCCTCTTTAAATATTATCTTTGCATTAGGGTTTCCCTTTGTAGATTGTAAGGGTGTGACAGATGGAATGGGACTGTCAATTTATTTGGATGCTTGTTTTATGATGGCATCTATGTCTTGTTCCTTTGATGGAGACAAGGGTGTGTCTCCTACCCCTTTTGAGAGGGTCTCCGATTGATCCTTGATCTTTTTAACTGGTGTATCTGTCTTTGGGGGTCTTTCCTCTTGGCTTGGGATATCTGTTTCTTGTTTCGAGATCTCAGTTCCCTCTGTGTTCTCCTAAGTTTTTTGCTTGCTAGAATTTGTATCCGTTGAACCTTGGGATTCTACTTGCTGTGTACCTGGAGGTTTTGAGGTTTTTCTTTGCAAAACTTTGGGGAGGCCGCTTTTTCGGTGTTCCTAGAATTTGTATAATTCGACAATCTCTCTGGGAAGCAGAGCTCGAACCCGACTTAAGATTTTCGAGTAGGATCTCACTCCTCGGAACACTTCGTCATGGGGGGAATCTTTGTGCTCATATCTTTTTAGGACACAGCTTGCCATATGGTTACCCACGATCTTATGAGGATCATGTTTCTTAAATTCAATGACTACTAGTTTCATTTCTTCCAAGGCCATGACCTTCGCTTTGGCATGGCCGAAATCTAATAAAGAATATGTACCAATGTGTATGGTAAAGGATGGCCATACCTTTTTTTGAACTCTTTTGAGTTCCTTGATTATCCCGTTGAGCACAGTTTGCCTGGCGATTTCTCGACATACTATCTTGTCTCATAAGAATAGCGACAGATCATATGGGGGAACTGAGCAGCCAAAAGCCCTAATATACGAGAACTTTTCGTCTAGATACCAGTCTACCACAATGTTCAACCTTGCCACAAATTTATCTAAAATCCCGGGAGGTGGATGGCCGAAGATAACGACATGCATTGGTACCTGTTATCGCATAGTTTGTAGCTAGGTCAAATGGCTAGAAGATAGAGGCCAAACTGGTGTAACAGAAACCTGCCCCACCCAATGTCACCACAATGGGGAGGTTCTTTCTCTTTAGGGAGGTTAGGCCCAGGGGAGACATCCCTGGTAACCTAGGGTTTTGAAGAGGCTGAGGTATAAAGGTATAAGTAAAAGTCCCTCTTCACAAGTTACGACCAATATCAGATAGTCTAGATAAATAACCAATAATGAAGTGTAGGCCCAAATGAGAACACCTGCCCAGAACAAAGCAACAACAAAACAATACATGCAGGCTATGATTCAATGGGTTAGTAATTCATATAACTATATGATATCAATATATTAGAAATTATGACAATAGATATTGACGAGATCAATGTTTATCAATAATAGCAATGGAACAATATCAATTCATCAATAAGTATTGCGATGATGCAGCAAACAATGCATCCAATCAATCCCTTACTCAATAAGTGCTTCAAAACATCATCTAATTGCTTATAAAGACAAAATGCTGCGTCAAGATGGAATAACCAAGAATGACGTCAGCCTTGTTAAGGTTAGTTGTTAGTTAGGGTTTCAATTTATAAGAGTTTGAGAGTTTGTTTGACCACTATCACTTCAATGTTGGAGACCTAAGATCAGTGACTAAGGGTAAATGGAGTCAATTTAAGAGAGGGCATAAAGGTTGAAGGGAAAAGGCTAAGGACTAGAGGGAAGGGTTCTGAAGTGTTGCAATGGCAGGGCTCCAGAAGCAAAACCCTAGGGGAAAAAGGCTCACTCCGGTGTTGCTTAAGCAAGGCCTCGTGCTCTTTCCTCCTTCCTTAGGTTAAACTTGGCAAAACAGCTAACATAAAGGATAAATCAAGACACGAGAGTGAGGTGAGGGAGAGTGTTGCAAAGGCAAGGCCCTATCACCAAACCCTAGAAGCAGGACGACCCTAGGTGTAGATAACCTAGGCCTGGGACATCTCCTCCTTATTAACTTTCAAAATGAATGGATAGCATAAGGGAAGAAGTAAAAAAGAGTGTAGCAATGGCTAGGCTCTTCCTTCCTTCTTCAATGCCTGAGAATTTCTCTTTTAGGGGACACGAGACAACGACCTACTTGTGTGTTTGTCCTCTAGGGTTTTAAAATCATTAAAATTTGTAATAAATGCAAGAATATAAGACTACAACCATTCAATTAAGAATTTTTTCATAAAAAACGCTTACATATCATGAAGAAATAGCATTGCAAACCCTATTTGTAAATCTTCCTTCAAGAGAAATGCCAAAAAATGCCAAGAGAAGCCTTCCTTCAACAAGTGCGCCTCACTCAAAAGATGAAATACCCAACAAGGGCACACAAATCAGATCTCACTAGGAGAGTGAGTTGTGTGTTATGTCAAAATGAGAATAAAACTCCTCAATATATACTGTATCAATGACCTTTAATTAATTTTAGGTCATAAAATTAGCCGACAAGGCTTTAAACCAAAATCATACTGTTTTTACATTAAAATGTCAAATTAAAACCCTAACTGAGCTGTAATAAAGGTAAAATCCAATCAATCCCTTACTCAATAAGTGCTTCAAAACACCATCTAATTGCTTATAAAGACAAAATGCTGCGTCAAGATGGAATAACCAAGAATGACGTCAGCCTTGTTAAGGTTAGTTGTTAGTTAGGGTTTCAATTTATAAGAGTTTGAGAGTTTGTTTGACCACTATCACTTCAATGTTGGAGACCTAAGATCAGTGACTAAGGGTAAATGGAGTCAATTTAAGAGAGGGCATAAAGGTTGAAGGGAAAAGGCTAAGGACTAGAGGGAAGGGTTCTGAAGTGTTGCAATGGCGGGGCTCCAGAAGCAAAACCCTAGGGGAAAAAGGCTCACTCCGGTGTTGCTTAAGCAAGGCCTYGTGCTCTTTCCTCCTTCCTTAGGTTAAAATTGGCAAAACAGCTAACATAAAGGATAAATCAAGACACGAGTGTGAGGTGAGGGAGAGTGTTGCAAAGGCAAGGCCCTATCACCAAACCCTAGAAGCAGGACGACCCTAGGTGTAGATAACCTAGGCCTGGGACATCTCCTCCTTATTAACTTTCAAAATGAATGGCTAGCATAAGGGAAGAAGTAAAAAAGAGTGTAGCAATGGCTAGGCTCTTCCTTCCTTCTTCAATGCCTGAGAATTTCTCTTTTAGGGGACATGAGACAACGACCTACTTGTGTGTTTGTCCTCTAGGGTTTTAAAATCATCAAAATTTGTAATAAATGCAAGAATATAAGACTACAACCATTCAATTAAGAATTTTTGCATAAAAAACGCTTACATATCATGAAGAAATAACATTGCAAACCCTATTTGTAAACCTTCCTTCAAGAGAAATGCCAAAAAATGCCAAGAGAATCCTTCCTTCAACAAGTGCGCCTCACTCAAAAGATGAAATACCCAACAAGGGCACAAAAATCAGATCTCACTAGGAGAGTGAGTTGTGTGTTATGTCAAAATGAGAATAAAACTCCTCAATATATACTGTATCAATGACCTTTAATTAATTTTAGGTCATAAAATTAGCCGACAAGGCTTTAAACCAAAATCATACTGTTTTTACATTAAAATGTCAAATTAAAACCCTAACTGAGCTGTAATAAAGGTAAAATCCCTTCAAGGGAGGCACTATCCCCTTTTAGAGCAAATGAGACATCCTGGAGAAAAACGTTAGCCCCCTGGAGGCTTCTCCAACATGCCACACATGCCACTACTGCCCAGTCTACCTCCAAGAATGACCATGAAGCTGGATGAAATCATGGTAAGGATGGGGGTGCTCTAAGCCTTCCAAGGCCAATGTTCCACTGAAAAGGGGTCATCCCCCCTAGGCCAGGCTCTGCCAAAGTGCCTCCGGTGAAACGTCCTCTTCTTCTCCAGTGAAAAACCTCGGTCAAACACTGTCCTGTCTCTGCCCCTCTAATGGGGTCTCATCAACCATATGATGGGCTCTTCATCCCCATGGAGTTCTGAACTAATCATCTCCCCATGTGTACCAGTCCAAATGGTACCTGTCCATCAGGCATGGTCCTGCACATCAAAAAATACGCCCTCCATGGGCTCATTAGTCATAGGGATCATAGCAATGCTAATCACATTTCATCATTAATATTATCAAACATATGCATAAAAACCCTGATATATCATTCAATAGCTCAAAGATATTACAAAAACCTACAATACAAGGTCAAGAAAAAGGACAAGATACCTTATTGGGCTAGTATCCATAAGGAAAGGAAAGTTTCCAAGGGGTTTCATCCAAGCCATGTAAACGAGGTGAAGTGGTTTAAGGTATGTCCAGACATACAGGTAGAGTGAGAGCCAAGGATGCATGATATTACCTGTGGGTGCCTTTGTAGAAGGCAAGATATACCCGTCATGGATGCAAATTTTTCCAAGCCCTTTCTTGCCTTTATTCTTTTATTTATTTTCTTTTTCTTCTTCTTTTTCTTTTTATTCAAGGGCTAACCAGAGGACACTGCCTTGGTGTGGTGACCAGAGTTGACAGTGTTACCCACATGTACTTTCACAGAGATGATAAGGCTGGCTCGTGATGAGACCCCCTTTCCCTTGGCCATGCAACCAAAGGTCACTGCCCTGGCGTGGTAACCAAATGGTGGCAATGTCATGTTGTTAGGTACCCATGAACATAATAGGCTGGCTCATGATGAGACCCCCTATCCTCTTGATTAGGTCTTGTTTGTTATTTTTTCGGGTCCCTCTTGTTTCTTGTTGAGAGGTCTTTTATTGCCTTCTCGGGGATCCCTAGGTGAAGCATCTTGAGGTTTTATTTCTAGGCTTTTATCTTTTACCAACTGCTTTTACCTTCTGAGCCTTTAGCCCCTTCTTCCCACGAGATAAGGTGCAACCCCACAAACATATCATCCTAATGCTTGGACAAGGGGAATGGGACTGATGAGTGGGAGATAAGATGGAAAAGTGGTGGTATGATGGGAGTGGACGATGGGTCTTTAGAAATCCCTCAGTGGAAAACCAAAACCTATGGGTACAGGCTTGCTAGGGCACCTAGTCAATCTCCTCAAGCATGGTCAAGCGGGCTAGTGTAAGATCCAAGCAGTCATCATAAATAAAAGGAATTAGATGCATACATTTAAAGGTTATAATGATAAAAAGTGACACATACCATGATACCTGGACAAATTACCTCATAGAGCAAGAGCCTTCTCCGATACAAGACCAAGCCGATGGTGATGGATGTTGCTGCTGCTGACAAGATGAATCTGACAAAGAAGAAAAGAATGGGCCCTCCAGGGCCATGCTCAGGTCAATCCTGCTCTCGGTACTCCATGTCTTGGACCTGTGGGCCTCGAGACATGATCTTCTAGTTATCCCTAGAAATCGGGGATAATAGTACCATTACACAGTTGAAAATCTCATAGATGAAGTCTTTGTCTTTATCTTCCCAGAGTTTGCAGTGGTATACATGAATAGGCTCTACGTTAGCTAAAGTACAACTCCAGCTCATTAATGGAAAAGGTGTCATGAAGCAAACAACATCTATAATGTAAGCAATCATGAAAAATGAAGCTGCTTTCCCATTTTCCCTTTGTGCTTGATATTCCATGACTTGGCTGGCCAGAATTTCTGACAACAATTTAGCCCAGTCAAAAGAATACCCCTCTTCTACTGTGTGGATAAGAGGTACCCATGGGAGAAAAAAATGCACAGTATTCTCTCTTCCATAAATCCTGCATACCATCATCTCTTTATACATAAAATGTGGATGTAATGAAGAGATTGCGTATATACCATGAGTGTCCTCTCTGGTCTTTTCAGGGTGTGAGCACCAATCTTTGATCAGGTCGGATAAGCTTTTTCCAAATTGCTCGCATTCCTTCTTTTTGAAACCCTCTAAGAATTCGACATTGTAAGTAAAATTGGGCATGGGAGACAATTTATACATCGCCTACAAATGCTTCGACCTAAATGTTCCAAAAACCACCTTCTACGCATTAAATATTGTCCTAGTCAATACATCCACATGATCTAGTGCCCATTTAACCATATCACAATAGGGGAATATCCGTGGCCTTGTTTCTATATTTTGCATCTTCGACTGAGCGACCACCTTGTATTTAATACTCAAGTCATCTTTCTTGTTGTCGCTCGAGTCGTCTGGGTAGTTTATCAGCTCATATTGCAAGATGTTGAAAACTTGTGTCAATGTTTTGATTGTGTTGATGTTTCTAGGCAAGGTATCGGAAATGATATCCAAACTCTGACCTGAACTTTCACTAGCTGTTTTGGGCGCTTTTTGTGGAGCCATGATATAAATATCGTGATTATATTTCATGTTACAGAGAATGAAAATACAAACAATTGTTATCTCTCTAAACTAGCTCTGTGAAACTTGAATGAAATTCAAATAATGACGGAAATTATTTTTCTTAGAGCACTCGAGTCTATGCAGGTCCTTGCTGACACAACGTTTAATTATTTCAATAGAAAGATTTGGAAATAAAGCAATATCATACTTTCAATCATTTCCCTAATCCGCTTATAAATTCCATAAATGTTTGACACTTCATGACTTGGGATAATCGTAGAAACATTTAATTCTTTACCCATAAGCTCCACAGGTTTAAAGTTGTTTAGGATATTAATTAATCCAATTTAATCCTTTAATTAATCGCAACTTGTTCTTAATTCCTTTTCAGCGTTCGTAGTCTCAAAGAATTTTGTTCTCAGTCATGGGCCATGAACCCCAAATTTGCGATATTTCGATTTGGTTAATTAGCTTTAATCAGGCTTAAGTTCTTAATTGATCGTGATTAGTTTATAGATTTTGTGAACTTGGGTATTGGGATTGCAAAGGTGTCGTTCTTAGGTAAAACCGTCGAGTCACGAAGTCGCGATAACTAAATAATGTTAATTATCATTAGTCTTGTAATTAACCAAGTTTATCTTAAGTCATTTTCACAATTTCTCCCATTGGACATTCAAAGGTCGCTCGAGGCTGACTCTTGAATCGCGAGAGCACGATGCATTAAAATAGTGATAATCGCTACTTAATGTTTCGATGACCATGCTTAAGGATACACCCAAACATTCGATTTAAGACCTCGGTTTGGCCATCTGTCTGGGGGTGGAAGGTCGTGGATTGGTGAGCTTGGTGTCCAGTAGTGACCAGAGGCTCGACCATAATGTGCTGAGAAATCGACTGTCCCAATCTGAGACAATGGTTTGTGGGATTCCAAAATGTACCCAGACTCATTCAAAGAAAAGCTTGGCAATGGCCTCTGCTGTGATGTTCTTCTTGCAGGAAACCATAATAGCCATCTTAGAAAAGTGATCAACAACCACAAAAACACAGTCATTTTCCCACTTGGTGGATGGGAGGCCCGACATGTAGTTCATTGAGATGGATTCCCATGTCCTATAAGGGCTAGGAAGAGGGGTGTACAAGCCTTGTTTCTCAGTGGTCGGTTTGGAAATAGTGCAGGCAGTGTAGGACATGATATACTTGCTGAACTCATGTTGAAGTTTCGTCTAGTAGAAATGTTTCTGTAGAATCACCACTATCTTTTCAACGCCAAAGTGTCCTGCCACACGACTATAGTGGGATTCCCAGATCAGCTTCGCTCGCTCGCTTGATGGAACACAGATATGGCCTAGACGACATAACAACCCATCCTGAAGATGGAAATTATCAAAAACTGCGTTTGCACCCAACATTTGGTAGGTGGTGGCAAAGTCTGGGTCTGTCTCATAGAGTTGGGACCATCCAGAGGTCTCATGGCCGTAGAATTCTAGCACCATGGTGAGTGCTACGACTGGCAGTCTGCCGAGGAAACGAACGACGCGATTGGTGCTTCCTGTTATATACTTGATGTTGAGGTGGAATTGCTGCAAGTATGTGGACCACTTTTGATGGTGATCATTCTTCAATTTTCCTTGTGTCTGCATGAAATGCAGTGGCTTATGATCAATGTGGATGTCTGTCTCCTTCCGAGGAATGTAATGTCTCCACTGGCAGCAGAATTGCACAATGGAGTACATTTCTTTGTCGTAAATAGGGTACTTACAAACAACATCTGATAGTGTCTCACTATGATAGACCATGGGGTGGCCATGCTGAGTGAGAATGATGCCCACCACATAGTTTGAATTATCTGTCTCAATCTCAAAGGGCTGTTGCAGGTCTGGTAGTGAAAGTACTGGGGCTGAGCACAAGCGTTGCTTAAAATTGTCGAATGCTTGTTTTTGGGATTGGCCCCACGCAAATTTCACCTTACCACCACCCCTGGTTATTTGGCTAAGGGCCCATGCAATATGGGAGAATCACAACATGAACCTACGGTAGAAATTGGCAAAGCCCAAGAAGCTTCAAAGCTCAGTGAGTTGGTTGGGGCTGGCCAGTCACAGATGAATTGGATCTTGGCTAGATCCACATGTATACCATTCAGATCAATTATGTAGCCTAGGTAATGGACCCTGTCCATGCCGAAGGAGAACTTTTCCAAGTTGGCATATAGCTTGTGTTGCCCCAAGGTGTGTAGAACTTGTTGAATATGCTACAAGTGTTCAGCCCAAGTCTTTCTGTAAATGAGAATGTCATCCAGATACACTACTACTAAAGTATGTGTGAATGGTCGAGGATATTGTCCATCATCCTCATGAAAGTGGCTAGAGAATTTGTCAAACCAAAGGGCATGGCCAACCATTCAAAAAGGCCTTCCTTTGAATTGAAGGCAATTTTCCATACATCTGTCTATTCTATAGAGACTTGGTGGTAGCCAGACTTTAGATCAATCTTACTGAAGTATTTGGACCCCGTGAGTTGATCAAGGAGGTCGTCGATTCAGGGAATTGGGCACTGGTTTCTGACTATGATTTTATTCAGAGCCCAGTAATCAATGCAGAGTCACTAGGTTCCATATTTCTTCTGTACCATCACGATTGGGCTCCCGCAAGGTGATTACCTGGGATGGTTGTGCCCCTCGAGGATCAGTTCTTGGATCTGTCACTTGATCTCCTCATTCTTTAACATAGAGTAGTGATAGAATGGCCCATTGGGAAGTGATGCACCAAGGGTCATATCGATGGGGTGGTTGACCTAGAAGTGCAGAGGTACCCCGGTAGGTGAGGAGAAGATATCTGAGTACTCTTCCATGACCTTATCTACTTGCTTTTGCTGTGTGGAGAGGTCAACCACAGAGACCCTGGATGTGGCTATGATATTTCGCTGATTTTGAGAGAGAATCACAAAGAAGACAAACTTCCTCATCTGAGAGATGACCTTCCTACATTTCGTAGCCGATATCAAGGAAATAGCACTAGGTGGGACTACCTTGGGTATCCTGTACAATTTTTTGTTCAAAGTAATAATGACACTAGAAGGCCTAGACTCATATACAACATGAAATTTCCATAAATAAGGTTGGCCCAAAATAACATCACAAACTTTGAGAGGAGCAACATCAAACAATACCTCATTTTTGAAGGGCTTGATGCCGTACGACAGTCGTCACTGTTGGCTGACATGAAGATCGCTTCCTTGGCGGAGCCATCCAATGGTGTAGGGTTGTGGGTGCGGTGTTGTTGGTAGGGCCAGCTGCTTGATGACCTCTGCTGATATGAGGTTCTTCTGGCTACCTCTATCCATGATGAAGTGGAGCAGGGTGCCTTTTACCCACATTTGTGAATGGAAGAGGTATTCGCCTTCTTCCGGCTCGTTTGGTTCACCAGGATGAAGGTTGGTGGTAGCAATAGTGGCACTGGGTTCCATGTCAATGATCCATATTCCCCTTTCTGGTTCTATCTCAGAGTCTAAACCTGCATCTGATTCAGAGGATTTCACTTCATCCACTAGCATTTTCTTTGAGCGACAATAAACAGTGTTATGCCAAGGGCTCTTATGGAAGTCACACCACTTCCTGGTATCATTCTTTGTCTTTCCGGTGTCCTTCTTTGCTTGCGGCTTGGACTGGTTATTCTGATTCTTTCCATCTTTGCTTTGTCCTTTTTTCTATGGGTTGGGACCTCCCTTTCCTGGGTTTTGTTGTGAGGGGTTCCCAGGCCCAAATTGCCGCATATTTTGTTTGAGGTTCTGCTCGATTTTGACGGCATATTGGTATGCCACGCTGAGATGTCCAAAAATTCCATTTCGGCCTGGATGTATCTATGCAGAGCACCGCGATACTTGAGCACTAGATGTCACTCCGAATATTTGATACCCAAATTGGTGCGCAAGGTATGAAAGTTATTTGTGAAATCTGGTACTGCTTGGTCTCTTTCTTGCCGTAGTGGGGTCCATTTGGTATACAATTCTTCATAAATTCTGACAGGGTAGTATTGTTCCTTAATAACATCCCTAAAGGATTCCTAGGTGGCCGTGACTATAAATAATGAGGGTTCCTCTGTTTCCTTTTTCTCACAAAAAGTTTCTCAACAATATTTGACATGGGGAACGACTTTGAGGAGTGCAAAAGTAATATTTTCTCTATTCGAAAAGTTATGGACAAAAAAATACCCTTCTAGTAGATTCAACCACTTGTCTACAACATCTGCGTCTATCTGACCTTCAAATATAGGAATATCGAATTTTATTTTATTTGGTCCTTAAGAGAAACAAGCTCGAGACCCAACTCTTTATACTCCGACCTCGTTGGGGACATGTATTAAGACGACAAGGAGTAGACCGATTTGATACCACTAATACATATTTTATGAGCATAATGAAATGAATACAGATTATTAATAGGTTATTAACACAAAATAACATAGATACAATAAAACTGGTTTTCTATTCAATAAGGAAATAAGCTGAAACTGTAAAATGCAACAGAAACAAGCTTGCTGGAATGGTGGCGTCTTATCGCCGAGAAGAGATGTGATGGATACAATCATTCACAAGAATATGATTACAATGAGGCTTTAAAGTATTTTTAACAATAAACAGGAATTCCAAAAACCCTAGACATCCAAAAACCTAACACTAGGAGATGAAGCTTCAAAAGTCATGTGGGCCCCGTCTGGTTAAGTTAGTACATCAACTTCCCGAGGTCGTAAATTTTGCATACGATCTCCGTTTTAGGCGTATGATAGCCCGTTGAGAAGCTTGATCCCAAAAAACCTTTATTTAGGCCCTCAAAATGGCCCCAGAAGTTAAAACTGCTAAAAATAGTAAATTGCCAAAATTGTCAGAAAATTGTTTTGAGCCAGTGGGAAAAGGTGGATGGCCACTGATATCCACTTGGATCAATAATCCCTCATTAGGAAGCAATGGTATCCATTTCATTGAGTTCACCCATCAGATGAGGAAATTTCGTTTGAATTTGGCCCCGGGTGAGCCACTTGCCTTGGTGTAGGAGATGCCCTGCTTTGACGACTTGATAAAGCTGGATCCTTTGTTGTCGAGTTCCCTTGATCAGTGTGTCCAAAATATGATCGCTGGATGCCTATTGTATGCATTCAAGGTTGATCTCTGTTGGTGTCAGTTGCTCTGCTATGTCTGAGGTGTCCAATAATGGTGGGAAATAAGGGTGAAGGAGATCCATGTTGAACACTGGGTGCAGGCCAAGGAAAGGAGGAATGTTGAGCTCAAAAACATTATCCCCCATGGCCTTGGTGATGGTGTATGACCCATAATGGAGTGGGTGAAGCTTCCGATGGGGTCCTCTAAGGAGTTCTTTCTACAAGTGCAACCAAACTTTGTCGCCCACCTGAAAGTTATGTGGCACCCTATGTTGATCATGGCACTGCTTGTACTTGTCATTTGAATTTTTTAGGATAACTTGAACCTATTGGTGGATGTGCTGGATCCCCTTAATGAACCGGGTGGCTTTGTCAGCTTCATTTAGAGCAGGAGATGATTCGATCGAGGTGATTGCAAGGGGAAGTGCTACATATATGGGACCCAATGGTTGGAATCCCGACCCCACCTAAAAGGGGTTGTGGCCGGTTGAGCTATGCAGAGCTTGGTTGTAGCTTTGTTGGACATATGAAAGCCTCTCATCCCATGTACTAGGGTGATTTGAATTATACGTGCGAAGGATATGCACAATCATTCGATTTACGACCTCGGTTTGGCCATCTGTCTGGGGGTGGAAGGCCATGGATTTAGTGAGATTGGTGTCCAACAGTGACCAGAGGCTCGACCAAAATGTGCTGAGAAATCGACTGTCCCAATCTGAGAAAATGGTTTGTGGGATTCCAAAATGTACCCAGACCCATTCAAAGAAGATCTTGGCAGTGGCCTCTACTGTGATGTTATTCTTGCAGGCAACCATAATCTCCATCTTAGAAAAGCGATCAACAACCACAAAAACACAGTCATTTCCCCTCTTGGTGGATGGGAG
Organism: Picea mariana; assembly: GCA_032191745.1. NCBI lineage: Eukaryota > Viridiplantae > Streptophyta > Pinopsida > Pinales > Pinaceae > Picea > Picea mariana. The sequence goes on from JASDQU010100855.1 coordinate 30,066, forward strand.
GCCCGACATGTAGTCCATTCATATGGATTCCCATGGCCTGTCAGGAGTAGGAAGAGGGGTGTACATGCCCTGTTTCTTAGTGGTCAGTTTGGAAATAATGTAGGCAGTGCATGATCTAATATACTTGCTGACCTCCTGTCGAAGTTTTGACCAGTAGAAATGTTTCTGTAGTATCACCACTATATTTTTGATGCCGAAGTGTCCTGCCACCCGACTGTAGTGGGATTCCCAGATCATCTTTTCTTTCTCTCTTCATGGAACACATATATGGCTCAGACAACACAACAACCCATCCTTAAGATGGAAATTATCGAAAATTGCATTTTCACCCAACATTTGGTAGGTGGTGGCGAAGTCCGGGTCTGTCTCATAGAGTTGGGGCCATCTAGAGGTCTCATGGCCGCAGGAGTCTAGAACCGTGGTGAGTGTTGTGGGTGGGAAATCCCCCTATGGACTAGCACTATGGGTTCTATAATGCATGCATAAATGACCCTTTAAAGTCTCTTAATTTTTACTATCATCCCAACATAGACCCTACATTCATGCATAAAACACAAGGATAAAAGGATCCGGTAACTCTATGTTGAAATCCGCATTTGGTGTCAATCCTTTTGCGTTTGGTTTCTCCTCGACTGCAAGTCTCCTCCCAAATCTAGCTTGCATTCACAAACAAACAAACAAAGAACTACGAACATGCATCTTATATATGAATTAGTGGGTTAGAGGTTCTAATAAAATATAATCAAAATTGAATATTGAACACCTCATATGGCTGGACGGGAAAAGTAATTCTTTTTATTAATCTCACAAAAGTAACTTACAATGGTGAGATCGACCACTGCTCCTCGAATCTGGTCCTGGGATAATCTTCAACTGTGCACCAATTGCTTCCACATATGCTTCTCCTCACACAATGGTTGGAAAAGATTGGGGCAAGGGAAATACACAAAAGGGCAGAGTTTCTTTTCTATTATCTTATTCTTTCAAATGGGACCCCTACCTCTTCTTTTATAGGCTAGAAGAGGGTAGTTATCCTCTTGAGTGACTGACTATGGGTGGTCAAATGGTTTAGGCAATTACCTGGGAATCTGTATTCCGTCTGCAACTTTCTATTTTTAGTGCTTTTGTTAGTATACACGGGCTGTAATGGGTTAGCTAGCATATATACATGAGAAACAATGGTGCAGGGCGCGTATGCCTTCAAAAGGATGGGTTTTTAGAAGAACTGTTCAATGGTGGCTTGGAAAAAATGGCAAGTGATATGACCTGATTCCAGGTATGCATGTCTGGTGAAAATTAGGGTTATAACAAATGCCCCCTAATGTGTGAGGTCAAAAGATGATATGATGGCTGAAATACATTACCAATATTCACCAACATACGGAGTGAGTGAGCCCAGGGACCAGAGTTCGGGAGGTGCCATCTACAAAAATAACAATTGTCTCACCGAGGCGGGCATACCCATGCTCGAAATGATAAAACCATGGCTGCCAATCAAATACACTGGAGATCCATGTCATATAACTATATAAAGTGTAGTTGCGAGCAATACACAACAAATATACATCTCAAAATAAAAAATATATACATGTATAGTGTCCATCTTCAAGAAGCTAATGATGCCTGATGGCTAGAGATGAGGCCTTCAGAGCTCGAGAAATAACTTCAAAATATTCACAAACTCGAGTAGGAGTGTAATATGAGTGTACGAGTTCACTACCCAGAGGTCTTCAACGATTCGTTAGGAACAGACTAGAGGATCTTGATGATCAGGTTAAGGGATTCATTGATTTTGAATGAAGACTTGATTGGCATTTCAGGATGGCTGGGCATGAGGTCAAGAGACAAACTGCAGAAGGCCCGACTCAAGCTTGGTAAAAAGTTCCCTTGGACAATAGCACGATAAATGATGAGACTCAAGCAGCATGGTATTAACATAAGTTCACGATGCAGGAGGCAAAACACTCTTCATATGTTTGGAAGAATAACCAAATGGAGGAGGACACAACTCTATGTAACGAGAACATCTTCCTAAGGTCATATTAAATCCCAGAGCTTGACGAACAAATAGTAGGATGTGCTTTGTCCAAGGGCAACTTATTGTGCTGCCAACAAAAAGAAAATACTTTTCCCTTCCTCTTTTTGGGGTATATTTGATTTTTTTTGTCTTTTTCAATACGTTTGGAAAGCTTGAAAAAGAATAAAAGAATGATACGTTACAAAGGAGGAACAAGTGTCACAGACATACTAGTTCTTCAACACAAGAAACACACTAATTCTCAGAGCAAGGAGACATATGTAGGAAAATGACACTTGGGAAAATCCCTCCATGGGTCAAGGTGTCAAGACGCAAAGGCAAAGTGCTACAAGGCTTGCGTATAAGGCATGCTTCAGATGGTTCAGTTGAGAGAAACATGGAGCCAACATTAGGCCAAAGATGTAGGAATGCAAGTGTGATTAACAAGACACAATGATAACATCCTTCGATGTAATTTTAACGAGCCCAGAGAAGGTAAGCTCAGCGGTTTTTCATTTTTAAAGAGTTTGAAAAAATGTAAAAGGATACTCTGTTGGGGTATCTTTTTCAAAGGTAGTCTAGTCGGTTCAAAAAAGGGGTAAACTAGCACCGAAAAGATGTCTATTCAAAACCATTTTAACGAGTGTGACAAAGGCAAGATCACTCGACAATTTTTTCATATTTAAGGAGTCTGAAAAAGTCTTAACTATGGACTCCATATGAGATGTACTTTTGGACCATTTTAACAAGTTTGAAGGAACAAGGTCACTCGATGATCTTTTCAATTTTAGGGAGTCTGAAAAGAGATTACTATGGACTTCATGGGGGTTCCATTTTTCGTAATTTTAGTCCCTCATGCCCGAAAAAGGGTTAAAATTATACCTGAGAATACTCTTCTAGAGAACCGAGGCTCCTAGAATATACCTTTGTTCATATAGTTGACCATCCAGACTGAAAAAGGGGTAAACTATCGCCGGACAGACGTGCCTTCAAATTTTAGTTTAGTGAGCATGAAGGGCAACAAGATCACTCGACAATATTTTCATTTTTACAGGGTCTGAAAAAGGCTTAAAATAAGACCCGTTGTGTTTTTGGAGTCTCGAGGGTGAGTTCAAGAGTGATAATGAATCATGCAAATGAGGCTCATACTCATAATTAGGAAAAACTAATAAGGACTCCCGAGCCTATAGTCATTAGTGACAGCATGGACACCAAAATGAAACCAAGATCTACCTAGGGCACCCATGTAAAGGTAGGCTCTACCACTAAATTATGACACTTCTAAAGCAACAGTGATGGTTCTGTGTCACAAATCGGTGGGGTTGATCCTATGGAAAAGTGATAAAGACAATGAGATACAGGAAGTGGGGGTGGAATCCTAACTTAGATGCAATAAGTTGAAAAAATGAATTTTTACCAAAGGACCTTAAAAGTGACCCAAATCTCCAAAAAGTTTCCAAATACCCAAAGTAACATTTATCATAACAATCCATAAGAAACTCCTGAACCATACTAAATGATTTACAGGCTCGAAAAAATGACAAAGGGGTCCAAAAAATGACAAAAAGGGGCCAAGAAGTCTATAAATAGAAGCTGGCAGCTCATTATCACCATTGTTAATTGAGAAATTGACTAATAAGCCAAAAAAACCCTTTTGTCAAAAAAGTTGATTCTGGGAGCTTCAGTGGACGAAATGAACTTTTGCTTGGACCAAGTAAGTACATACTAACCCCCCTTGCATGTCAATTATTCATTTGTGCATTTATTTTTGTTTTTT
>JASDQU010100855.1:33879-57751 GCA_032191745.1 Picea mariana
AGTTGTGTGTTATGTCAAAATGAGAATAAAACTCCTCAATATATACTGTATCAATGACCTTTAATTAATTTTAGGTCATAAAATTAGCCGACAAGGCTTTAAACCAAAATCATACTGTTTTTACATTAAAATGTCAAATTAAAACCCTAACTGAGCTGTAATAAAGGTAAAATCCCTTCAAGGGAGGCACTATCCCCTTTTAGAGCAAATGAGACATCCTGGAGAAAAACGTTAGCCCCCTGGAGGCTTCTCCAACATGCCACACATGCCACTACTGCCCAGTCTACCTCCAAGAATGACCATGAAGCTGGATGAAATCATGGTAAGGATGGGGGTGCTCTAAGCCTTCCAAGGCCAATGTTCCACTGAAAAGGGGTCATCCCCCCTAGGCCAGGCTCTGCCAAAGTGCCTCCGGTGAAACGTCCTCTTCTTCTCCAGTGAAAAACCTCGGTCAAACACTGTCCTGTCTCTGCCCCTCTAATGGGGTCTCATCAACCATATGATGGGCTCTTCATCCCCATGGAGTTCTGAACTAATCATCTCCCCATGTGTACCAGTCCAAATGGTACCTGTCCATCAGGCATGGTCCTGCACATCAAAAAATACGCCCTCCATGGGCTCATTAGTCATAGGGATCATAGCAATGCTAATCACATTTCATCATTAATATTATCAAACATATGCATAAAAACCCTGATATATCATTCAATAGCTCAAAGATATTACAAAAACCTACAATACAAGGTCAAGAAAAAGGACAAGATACCTTATTGGGCTAGTATCCATAAGGAAAGGAAAGTTTCCAAGGGGTTTCATCCAAGCCATGTAAACGAGGTGAAGTGGTTTAAGGTATGTCCAGACATACAGGTAGAGTGAGAGCCAAGGATGCATGATATTACCTGTGGGTGCCTTTGTAGAAGGCAAGATATACCCGTCATGGATGCAAATTTTTCCAAGCCCTTTCTTGCCTTTATTCTTTTATTTATTTTCTTTTTCTTCTTCTTTTTCTTTTTATTCAAGGGCTAACCAGAGGACACTGCCTTGGTGTGGTGACCAGAGTTGACAGTGTTACCCACATGTACTTTCACAGAGATGATAAGGCTGGCTCGTGATGAGACCCCCTTTCCCTTGGCCATGCAACCAAAGGTCACTGCCCTGGCGTGGTAACCAAATGGTGGCAATGTCATGTTGTTAGGTACCCATGAACATAATAGGCTGGCTCATGATGAGACCCCCTATCCTCTTGATTAGGTCTTGTTTGTTATTTTTTCGGGTCCCTCTTGTTTCTTGTTGAGAGGTCTTTTATTGCCTTCTCGGGGATCCCTAGGTGAAGCATCTTGAGGTTTTATTTCTAGGCTTTTATCTTTTACCAACTGCTTTTACCTTCTGAGCCTTTAGCCCCTTCTTCCCACGAGATAAGGTGCAACCCCACAAACATATCATCCTAATGCTTGGACAAGGGGAATGGGACTGATGAGTGGGAGATAAGATGGAAAAGTGGTGGTATGATGGGAGTGGACGATGGGTCTTTAGAAATCCCTCAGTGGAAAACCAAAACCTATGGGTACAGGCTTGCTAGGGCACCTAGTCAATCTCCTCAAGCATGGTCAAGCGGGCTAGTGTAAGATCCAAGCAGTCATCATAAATAAAAGGAATTAGATGCATACATTTAAAGGTTATAATGATAAAAAGTGACACATACCATGATACCTGGACAAATTACCTCATAGAGCAAGAGCCTTCTCCGATACAAGACCAAGCCGATGGTGATGGATGTTGCTGCTGCTGACAAGATGAATCTGACAAAGAAGAAAAGAATGGGCCCTCCAGGGCCATGCTCAGGTCAATCCTGCTCTCGGTACTCCATGTCTTGGACCTGTGGGCCTCGAGACATGATCTTCTAGTTATCCCTAGAAATCGGGGATAATAGTACCATTACACAGTTGAAAATCTCATAGATGAAGTCTTTGTCTTTATCTTCCCAGAGTTTGCAGTGGTATACATGAATAGGCTCTACGTTAGCTAAAGTACAACTCCAGCTCATTAATGGAAAAGGTGTCATGAAGCAAACAACATCTATAATGTAAGCAATCATGAAAAATGAAGCTGCTTTCCCATTTTCCCTTTGTGCTTGATATTCCATGACTTGGCTGGCCAGAATTTCTGACAACAATTTAGCCCAGTCAAAAGAATACCCCTCTTCTACTGTGTGGATAAGAGGTACCCATGGGAGAAAAAAATGCACAGTATTCTCTCTTCCATAAATCCTGCATACCATCATCTCTTTATACATAAAATGTGGATGTAATGAAGAGATTGCGTATATACCATGAGTGTCCTCTCTGGTCTTTTCAGGGTGTGAGCACCAATCTTTGATCAGGTCGGATAAGCTTTTTCCAAATTGCTCGCATTCCTTCTTTTTGAAACCCTCTAAGAATTCGACATTGTAAGTAAAATTGGGCATGGGAGACAATTTATACATCGCCTACAAATGCTTCGACCTAAATGTTCCAAAAACCACCTTCTACGCATTAAATATTGTCCTAGTCAATACATCCACATGATCTAGTGCCCATTTAACCATATCACAATAGGGGAATATCCGTGGCCTTGTTTCTATATTTTGCATCTTCGACTGAGCGACCACCTTGTATTTAATACTCAAGTCATCTTTCTTGTTGTCGCTCGAGTCGTCTGGGTAGTTTATCAGCTCATATTGCAAGATGTTGAAAACTTGTGTCAATGTTTTGATTGTGTTGATGTTTCTAGGCAAGGTATCGGAAATGATATCCAAACTCTGACCTGAACTTTCACTAGCTGTTTTGGGCGCTTTTTGTGGAGCCATGATATAAATATCGTGATTATATTTCATGTTACAGAGAATGAAAATACAAACAATTGTTATCTCTCTAAACTAGCTCTGTGAAACTTGAATGAAATTCAAATAATGACGGAAATTATTTTTCTTAGAGCACTCGAGTCTATGCAGGTCCTTGCTGACACAACGTTTAATTATTTCAATAGAAAGATTTGGAAATAAAGCAATATCATACTTTCAATCATTTCCCTAATCCGCTTATAAATTCCATAAATGTTTGACACTTCATGACTTGGGATAATCGTAGAAACATTTAATTCTTTACCCATAAGCTCCACAGGTTTAAAGTTGTTTAGGATATTAATTAATCCAATTTAATCCTTTAATTAATCGCAACTTGTTCTTAATTCCTTTTCAGCGTTCGTAGTCTCAAAGAATTTTGTTCTCAGTCATGGGCCATGAACCCCAAATTTGCGATATTTCGATTTGGTTAATTAGCTTTAATCAGGCTTAAGTTCTTAATTGATCGTGATTAGTTTATAGATTTTGTGAACTTGGGTATTGGGATTGCAAAGGTGTCGTTCTTAGGTAAAACCGTCGAGTCACGAAGTCGCGATAACTAAATAATGTTAATTATCATTAGTCTTGTAATTAACCAAGTTTATCTTAAGTCATTTTCACAATTTCTCCCATTGGACATTCAAAGGTCGCTCGAGGCTGACTCTTGAATCGCGAGAGCACGATGCATTAAAATAGTGATAATCGCTACTTAATGTTTCGATGACCATGCTTAAGGATACACCCAAACATTCGATTTAAGACCTCGGTTTGGCCATCTGTCTGGGGGTGGAAGGTCGTGGATTGGTGAGCTTGGTGTCCAGTAGTGACCAGAGGCTCGACCATAATGTGCTGAGAAATCGACTGTCCCAATCTGAGACAATGGTTTGTGGGATTCCAAAATGTACCCAGACTCATTCAAAGAAAAGCTTGGCAATGGCCTCTGCTGTGATGTTCTTCTTGCAGGAAACCATAATAGCCATCTTAGAAAAGTGATCAACAACCACAAAAACACAGTCATTTTCCCACTTGGTGGATGGGAGGCCCGACATGTAGTTCATTGAGATGGATTCCCATGTCCTATAAGGGCTAGGAAGAGGGGTGTACAAGCCTTGTTTCTCAGTGGTCGGTTTGGAAATAGTGCAGGCAGTGTAGGACATGATATACTTGCTGAACTCATGTTGAAGTTTCGTCTAGTAGAAATGTTTCTGTAGAATCACCACTATCTTTTCAACGCCAAAGTGTCCTGCCACACGACTATAGTGGGATTCCCAGATCAGCTTCGCTCGCTCGCTTGATGGAACACAGATATGGCCTAGACGACATAACAACCCATCCTGAAGATGGAAATTATCAAAAACTGCGTTTGCACCCAACATTTGGTAGGTGGTGGCAAAGTCTGGGTCTGTCTCATAGAGTTGGGACCATCCAGAGGTCTCATGGCCGTAGAATTCTAGCACCATGGTGAGTGCTACGACTGGCAGTCTGCCGAGGAAACGAACGACGCGATTGGTGCTTCCTGTTATATACTTGATGTTGAGGTGGAATTGCTGCAAGTATGTGGACCACTTTTGATGGTGATCATTCTTCAATTTTCCTTGTGTCTGCATGAAATGCAGTGGCTTATGATCAATGTGGATGTCTGTCTCCTTCCGAGGAATGTAATGTCTCCACTGGCAGCAGAATTGCACAATGGAGTACATTTCTTTGTCGTAAATAGGGTACTTACAAACAACATCTGATAGTGTCTCACTATGATAGACCATGGGGTGGCCATGCTGAGTGAGAATGATGCCCACCACATAGTTTGAATTATCTGTCTCAATCTCAAAGGGCTGTTGCAGGTCTGGTAGTGAAAGTACTGGGGCTGAGCACAAGCGTTGCTTAAAATTGTCGAATGCTTGTTTTTGGGATTGGCCCCACGCAAATTTCACCTTACCACCACCCCTGGTTATTTGGCTAAGGGCCCATGCAATATGGGAGAATCACAACATGAACCTACGGTAGAAATTGGCAAAGCCCAAGAAGCTTCAAAGCTCAGTGAGTTGGTTGGGGCTGGCCAGTCACAGATGAATTGGATCTTGGCTAGATCCACATGTATACCATTCAGATCAATTATGTAGCCTAGGTAATGGACCCTGTCCATGCCGAAGGAGAACTTTTCCAAGTTGGCATATAGCTTGTGTTGCCCCAAGGTGTGTAGAACTTGTTGAATATGCTACAAGTGTTCAGCCCAAGTCTTTCTGTAAATGAGAATGTCATCCAGATACACTACTACTAAAGTATGTGTGAATGGTCGAGGATATTGTCCATCATCCTCATGAAAGTGGCTAGAGAATTTGTCAAACCAAAGGGCATGGCCAACCATTCAAAAAGGCCTTCCTTTGAATTGAAGGCAATTTTCCATACATCTGTCTATTCTATAGAGACTTGGTGGTAGCCAGACTTTAGATCAATCTTACTGAAGTATTTGGACCCCGTGAGTTGATCAAGGAGGTCGTCGATTCAGGGAATTGGGCACTGGTTTCTGACTATGATTTTATTCAGAGCCCAGTAATCAATGCAGAGTCACTAGGTTCCATATTTCTTCTGTACCATCACGATTGGGCTCCCGCAAGGTGATTACCTGGGATGGTTGTGCCCCTCGAGGATCAGTTCTTGGATCTGTCACTTGATCTCCTCATTCTTTAACATAGAGTAGTGATAGAATGGCCCATTGGGAAGTGATGCACCAAGGGTCATATCGATGGGGTGGTTGACCTAGAAGTGCAGAGGTACCCCGGTAGGTGAGGAGAAGATATCTGAGTACTCTTCCATGACCTTATCTACTTGCTTTTGCTGTGTGGAGAGGTCAACCACAGAGACCCTGGATGTGGCTATGATATTTCGCTGATTTTGAGAGAGAATCACAAAGAAGACAAACTTCCTCATCTGAGAGATGACCTTCCTACATTTCGTAGCCGATATCAAGGAAATAGCACTAGGTGGGACTACCTTGGGTATCCTGTACAATTTTTTGTTCAAAGTAATAATGACACTAGAAGGCCTAGACTCATATACAACATGAAATTTCCATAAATAAGGTTGGCCCAAAATAACATCACAAACTTTGAGAGGAGCAACATCAAACAATACCTCATTTTTGAAGGGCTTGATGCCGTACGACAGTCGTCACTGTTGGCTGACATGAAGATCGCTTCCTTGGCGGAGCCATCCAATGGTGTAGGGTTGTGGGTGCGGTGTTGTTGGTAGGGCCAGCTGCTTGATGACCTCTGCTGATATGAGGTTCTTCTGGCTACCTCTATCCATGATGAAGTGGAGCAGGGTGCCTTTTACCCACATTTGTGAATGGAAGAGGTATTCGCCTTCTTCCGGCTCGTTTGGTTCACCAGGATGAAGGTTGGTGGTAGCAATAGTGGCACTGGGTTCCATGTCAATGATCCATATTCCCCTTTCTGGTTCTATCTCAGAGTCTAAACCTGCATCTGATTCAGAGGATTTCACTTCATCCACTAGCATTTTCTTTGAGCGACAATAAACAGTGTTATGCCAAGGGCTCTTATGGAAGTCACACCACTTCCTGGTATCATTCTTTGTCTTTCCGGTGTCCTTCTTTGCTTGCGGCTTGGACTGGTTATTCTGATTCTTTCCATCTTTGCTTTGTCCTTTTTTCTATGGGTTGGGACCTCCCTTTCCTGGGTTTTGTTGTGAGGGGTTCCCAGGCCCAAATTGCCGCATATTTTGTTTGAGGTTCTGCTCGATTTTGACGGCATATTGGTATGCCACGCTGAGGGATGAGATGTCCAAAAATTCCATTTCGGCCTGGATGTATCTATGCAGAGCACCGCGATACTTGAGCACTAGATGTCACTCCGAATATTTGATACCCAAATTGGTGCACAAGGTATGAAAGTTATTTGTGAAATCTGGTACTACTTGGTCTCTTTCTTGCCGTAGTGGGGTCCATTTGGTATACAATTCTTCATAAATTCTGACAGGGTAGTATTGTTCCTTAATAACATCCCTAAAGGATTCCTAGGTGGCCGTGACTATAAATAATGAGGGTTCCTCTGTTTCCTTTTTCTCACAAAAAGTTTCTCAACAATATTTGACATGGGGAACGACTTTGAGGAGTGCAAAAGTAATATTTTCTCTATTCGAAAAGTTATGGACAAAAAAATACCCTTCTAGTAGATTCAACCACTTGTCTACAACATCTGCGTCTATCTGACCTTCAAATATAGGAATATCGAATTTTATTTTATTTGGTCCTTAAGAGAAACAAGCTCGAGACCCAACTCTTTATACTCCGACCTCGTTGGGGACATGTATTAAGACGACAAGGAGTAGACCGATTTGATACCACTAATACATATTTTATGAGCATAATGAAATGAATACAGATTATTAATAGGTTATTAACACAAAATAACATAGATACAATAAAACTGGTTTTCTATTCAATAAGGAAATAAGCTGAAACTGTAAAATGCAACAGAAACAAGCTTGCTGGAATGGTGGCGTCTTATCGCCGAGAAGAGATGTGATGGATACAATCATTCACAAGAATATGATTACAATGAGGCTTTAAAGTATTTTTAACAATAAACAGGAATTCCAAAAACCCTAGACATCCAAAAACCTAACACTAGGAGATGAAGCTTCAAAAGTCATGTGGGCCCCGTCTGGTTAAGTTAGTACATCAACTTCCCGAGGTCGTAAATTTTGCATACGATCTCCGTTTTAGGCGTATGATAGCCCGTTGAGAAGCTTGATCCCAAAAAACCTTTATTTAGGCCCTCAAAATGGCCCCAGAAGTTAAAACTGCTAAAAATAGTAAATTGCCAAAATTGTCAGAAAATTGTTTTGAGCCAGTGGGAAAAGGTGGATGGCCACTGATATCCACTTGGATCAATAATCCCTCATTAGGAAGCAATGGTATCCATTTCATTGAGTTCACCCATCAGATGAGGAAATTTCGTTTGAATTTGGCCCCGGGTGAGCCACTTGCCTTGGTGTAGGAGATGCCCTGCTTTGACGACTTGATAAAGCTGGATCCTTTGTTGTCGAGTTCCCTTGATCAGTGTGTCCAAAATATGATCGCTGGATGCCTATTGTATGCATTCAAGGTTGATCTCTGTTGGTGTCAGTTGCTCTGCTATGTCTGAGGTGTCCAATAATGGTGGGAAATAAGGGTGAAGGAGATCCATGTTGAACACTGGGTGCAGGCCAAGGAAAGGAGGAATGTTGAGCTCAAAAACATTATCCCCCATGGCCTTGGTGATGGTGTATGACCCATAATGGAGTGGGTGAAGCTTCCGATGGGGTCCTCTAAGGAGTTCTTTCTACAAGTGCAACCAAACTTTGTCGCCCACCTGAAAGTTATGTGGCACCCTATGTTGATCATGGCACTGCTTGTACTTGTCATTTGAATTTTTTAGGATAACTTGAACCTATTGGTGGATGTGCTGGATCCCCTTAATGAACCGGGTGGCTTTGTCAGCTTCATTTAGAGCAGGAGATGATTCGATCGAGGTGATTGCAAGGGGAAGTGCTACATATATGGGACCCAATGGTTGGAATCCCGACCCCACCTAAAAGGGGTTGTGGCCGGTTGAGCTATGCAGAGCTTGGTTGTAGCTTTGTTGGACATATGAAAGCCTCTCATCCCATGTACTAGGGTGATTTGAATTATACGTGCGAAGGATATGCACAATCATTCGATTTACGACCTCGGTTTGGCCATCTGTCTGGGGGTGGAAGGCCATGGATTTAGTGAGATTGGTGTCCAACAGTGACCAGAGGCTCGACCAAAATGTGCTGAGAAATCGACTGTCCCAATCTGAGAAAATGGTTTGTGGGATTCCAAAATGTACCCAGACCCATTCAAAGAAGATCTTGGCAGTGGCCTCTACTGTGATGTTATTCTTGCAGGCAACCATAATCTCCATCTTAGAAAAGCGATCAACAACCACAAAAACACAGTCATTTCCCCTCTTGGTGGATGGGAGGCCCGACATGTAGTCCATTCATATGGATTCCCATGGCCTGTCAGGAGTAGGAAGAGGGGTGTACATGCCCTGTTTCTTAGTGGTCAGTTTGGAAATAATGTAGGCAGTGCATGATCTAATATACTTGCTGACCTCCTGTCGAAGTTTTGACCAGTAGAAATGTTTCTGTAGTATCACCACTATATTTTTGATGCCGAAGTGTCCTGCCACCCGACTGTAGTGGGATTCCCAGATCATCTTTTCTTTCTCTCTTCATGGAACACATATATGGCTCAGACAACACAACAACCCATCCTTAAGATGGAAATTATCGAAAATTGCATTTTCACCCAACATTTGGTAGGTGGTGGCGAAGTCCGGGTCTGTCTCATAGAGTTGGGGCCATCTAGAGGTCTCATGGCCGCAGGAGTCTAGAACCGTGGTGAGTGTTGTGGGTGGGAAATCCCCCTATGGACTAGCACTATGGGTTCTATAATGCATGCATAAATGACCCTTTAAAGTCTCTTAATTTTTACTATCATCCCAACATAGACCCTACATTCATGCATAAAACACAAGGATAAAAGGATCCGGTAACTCTATGTTGAAATCCGCATTTGGTGTCAATCCTTTTGCGTTTGGTTTCTCCTCGACTGCAAGTCTCCTCCCAAATCTAGCTTGCATTCACAAACAAACAAACAAAGAACTACGAACATGCATCTTATATATGAATTAGTGGGTTAGAGGTTCTAATAAAATATAATCAAAATTGAATATTGAACACCTCATATGGCTGGACGGGAAAAGTAATTCTTTTTATTAATCTCACAAAAGTAACTTACAATGGTGAGATCGACCACTGCTCCTCGAATCTGGTCCTGGGATAATCTTCAACTGTGCACCAATTGCTTCCACATATGCTTCTCCTCACACAATGGTTGGAAAAGATTGGGGCAAGGGAAATACACAAAAGGGCAGAGTTTCTTTTCTATTATCTTATTCTTTCAAATGGGACCCCTACCTCTTCTTTTATAGGCTAGAAGAGGGTAGTTATCCTCTTGAGTGACTGACTATGGGTGGTCAAATGGTTTAGGCAATTACCTGGGAATCTGTATTCCGTCTGCAACTTTCTATTTTTAGTGCTTTTGTTAGTATACACGGGCTGTAATGGGTTAGCTAGCATATATACATGAGAAACAATGGTGCAGGGCGCGTATGCCTTCAAAAGGATGGGTTTTTAGAAGAACTGTTCAATGGTGGCTTGGAAAAAATGGCAAGTGATATGACCTGATTCCAGGTATGCATGTCTGGTGAAAATTAGGGTTATAACAAATGCCCCCTAATGTGTGAGGTCAAAAGATGATATGATGGCTGAAATACATTACCAATATTCACCAACATACGGAGTGAGTGAGCCCAGGGACCAGAGTTCGGGAGGTGCCATCTACAAAAATAACAATTGTCTCACCGAGGCGGGCATACCCATGCTCGAAATGATAAAACCATGGCTGCCAATCAAATACACTGGAGATCCATGTCATATAACTATATAAAGTGTAGTTGCGAGCAATACACAACAAATATACATCTCAAAATAAAAAATATATACATGTATAGTGTCCATCTTCAAGAAGCTAATGATGCCTGATGGCTAGAGATGAGGCCTTCAGAGCTCGAGAAATAACTTCAAAATATTCACAAACTCGAGTAGGAGTGTAATATGAGTGTACGAGTTCACTACCCAGAGGTCTTCAACGATTCGTTAGGAACAGACTAGAGGATCTTGATGATCAGGTTAAGGGATTCATTGATTTTGAATGAAGACTTGATTGGCATTTCAGGATGGCTGGGCATGAGGTCAAGAGACAAACTGCAGAAGGCCCGACTCAAGCTTGGTAAAAAGTTCCCTTGGACAATAGCACGATAAATGATGAGACTCAAGCAGCATGGTATTAACATAAGTTCACGATGCAGGAGGCAAAACACTCTTCATATGTTTGGAAGAATAACCAAATGGAGGAGGACACAACTCTATGTAACGAGAACATCTTCCTAAGGTCATATTAAATCCCAGAGCTTGACGAACAAATAGTAGGATGTGCTTTGTCCAAGGGCAACTTATTGTGCTGCCAACAAAAAGAAAATACTTTTCCCTTCCTCTTTTTGGGGTATATTTGATTTTTTTTGTCTTTTTCAATACGTTTGGAAAGCTTGAAAAAGAATAAAAGAATGATACGTTACAAAGGAGGAACAAGTGTCACAGACATACTAGTTCTTCAACACAAGAAACACACTAATTCTCAGAGCAAGGAGACATATGTAGGAAAATGACACTTGGGAAAATCCCTCCATGGGTCAAGGTGTCAAGACGCAAAGGCAAAGTGCTACAAGGCTTGCGTATAAGGCATGCTTCAGATGGTTCAGTTGAGAGAAACATGGAGCCAACATTAGGCCAAAGATGTAGGAATGCAAGTGTGATTAACAAGACACAATGATAACATCCTTCGATGTAATTTTAACGAGCCCAGAGAAGGTAAGCTCAGCGGTTTTTCATTTTTAAAGAGTTTGAAAAAATGTAAAAGGATACTCTGTTGGGGTATCTTTTTCAAAGGTAGTCTAGTCGGTTCAAAAAAGGGGTAAACTAGCACCGAAAAGATGTCTATTCAAAACCATTTTAACGAGTGTGACAAAGGCAAGATCACTCGACAATTTTTTCATATTTAAGGAGTCTGAAAAAGTCTTAACTATGGACTCCATATGAGATGTACTTTTGGACCATTTTAACAAGTTTGAAGGAACAAGGTCACTCGATGATCTTTTCAATTTTAGGGAGTCTGAAAAGAGATTACTATGGACTTCATGGGGGTTCCATTTTTCGTAATTTTAGTCCCTCATGCCCGAAAAAGGGTTAAAATTATACCTGAGAATACTCTTCTAGAGAACCGAGGCTCCTAGAATATACCTTTGTTCATATAGTTGACCATCCAGACTGAAAAAGGGGTAAACTATCGCCGGACAGACGTGCCTTCAAATTTTAGTTTAGTGAGCATGAAGGGCAACAAGATCACTCGACAATATTTTCATTTTTACAGGGTCTGAAAAAGGCTTAAAATAAGACCCGTTGTGTTTTTGGAGTCTCGAGGGTGAGTTCAAGAGTGATAATGAATCATGCAAATGAGGCTCATACTCATAATTAGGAAAAACTAATAAGGACTCCCGAGCCTATAGTCATTAGTGACAGCATGGACACCAAAATGAAACCAAGATCTACCTAGGGCACCCATGTAAAGGTAGGCTCTACCACTAAATTATGACACTTCTAAAGCAACAGTGATGGTTCTGTGTCACAAATCGGTGGGGTTGATCCTATGGAAAAGTGATAAAGACAATGAGATACAGGAAGTGGGGGTGGAATCCTAACTTAGATGCAATAAGTTGAAAAAATGAATTTTTACCAAAGGACCTTAAAAGTGACCCAAATCTCCAAAAAGTTTCCAAATACCCAAAGTAACATTTATCATAACAATCCATAAGAAACTCCTGAACCATACTAAATGATTTACAGGCTCGAAAAAATGACAAAGGGGTCCAAAAAATGACAAAAAGGGGCCAAGAAGTCTATAAATAGAAGCTGGCAGCTCATTATCACCATTGTTAATTGAGAAATTGACTAATAAGCCAAAAAAACCCTTTTGTCAAAAAAGTTGATTCTGGGAGCTTCAGTGGACGAAATGAACTTTTGCTTGGACCAAGTAAGTACATACTAACCCCCCTTGCATGTCAATTATTCATTTGTGCATTTATTTTTGTTTTTTGGGGGGCGCTGACCTTTAAAAAGGTCAGCCCTATGTATACGTACGCTGTCCTATGACAACCAACGTATGCCCGTGTGAAGAGAAAATACTACACGCGGGCATACACGACTGTGTATATTACAGCTCGCATATTCCCTCCAACATGTAGAAATTGACTAATAAGCCAAAAAAACCCCTTTGTCAAAAAAGTTGATTCTGGGAGCTTCAGTGGACGAAATGAACTTTTGCTTGGACCAAGTAAGTACATACTAACCCCCCTTGCATGTCAATTATTCATTTGTGCATTTATTTTTGTTTTTTTGGGGGGCGCTGACCTTTAAAAAGGTCAGCCCTATGTATACGTAGGCTGTCCTATGACAACCAACGTATGCCCGTGTGCAGAGAAAATACTACACGCGGGCATACACGACTGTGTATATTACAGCTCGCATATGCCCTCCAACATGTAGAAAAAATTGAAAAATGCAAGAGTTAATCCCTCTTGAACTTGTGAATTGAAGGATGTATGTTCACTGGAGGGAGAGGGAGCATGAGGACATTGACATTTTGTTCGGAGAGGACCTTGATGCTACCGCCGCATGGCTCAATGTGGTTTGTTGAAATTATTCCAGTGTCCATTCATGCAGGCACAACCCATGCTGTTGAATGCCTTGGTAGACTACTGGCATCCTGACGCAGAGGCATTCATGCTTGAGGGACAATCGTTGGCATTCATGCTTGAGGGACAGTCGTTGACTCCAACGACTGAAGATATCTACTTTCTAACAAGCCTCTCAAGGAAAGGGGAACCAGTCAACTTTCTCACTTTTCCCTCTGGGCCTCACAACATATTGGAGTTGATTGGATGCCATTACGAAGCTGACACTAACAAAGTGGGAACTTAGGTGCCGATAAACAAGATTTCATACCTATCACTGAAAGTGATGGTTTTTTTCATTGGGAGGATTACTGGATCCACATCTTTACATCAGGCTTCCCGGGCGCACATGAATTGTATGGTTCAGTGCTTAAATGCACAAATTTTTGACTGGAGCACCACCTTACTAGACTACATGAAGAGGCAGTTGACAGAGTGTCGTATGCAGAGGCATAGAAAATTTGGATTCAAGACTATCTTTTGCTCTTTTTTTTTCGAGAGGGTACCCAATCTCAGTCCTAGAAAGACTATATGAGGGCATGAGGCCTCTCTCCCCGCGTTATGCAGATTGGTGATGCTATTTCCGCGACAGGGGGGAGGGAGGACCATTGAGGCCTTCGACAACAAGTTTTTAACCTGGTGGGAACGACAGATTATGGCCGTAGAGGACTACCCCTATGCTGGGATCAACTTTTCTAGAGATCCTGACATGCTTATACCTCCCGGAGAGGAGCGAGGAGAGATGGGTAAGTTTTGTTTTTGTTTTCAAAGTTATTTAATTTTTACGTTTTTTCATATATATCATGTTTTTTGTATACCAAAGTATCTGACACATATGTATCCCTTATGTGCAGATGTGGGGCCAGTGCGTCCAACAGACTTCACGAGGACTAGGTGACATCCTTGACCAGAGGCGGGACCATCCGCATCCGGTGGACCAGTAGCAGCAGGGGGACCTCTAGCCAGAGAGGCTGAGAGAGTTTTGAGGCAGGGGGAGTAGAACCTCACCGATCTTACTTGTACAGTTCCTATGGTGGAGATCGAGGATCTCCCACCGTCTATGCAAACTCACGTTGTTGGGGCCCCATGAACCTGGGTCCAGCGCTTTCAACATTTGGCCAATGACATTTTTCGCTATGGCAGGGCCAACAGGCCCCACCCTTAGTTAGGCTAGAATTCTTACATACCGAGAGAACCTTTTGTATATTTTTGAGGGCATAAGCCCCGTGACTCTTACTGGACCTATTTTTGAGGCACTTGTGCCCACCCATGTACTCTGATATTTTGTGATATATATATGGATATTTACATCTTTTTATGTTTTATGTATTACATTTATTTACAAATGTATTTACATGTGCGTGTGTGTGTTTTTTCTTTACATGTGTGCAATATGCCAATCTAATATATGATTAGCTAGAGTATCTATGATTTGATTCAATCTCCTAGGAACATGGATATATGTAATGTAATCAAAGCTTCATTCTAAGAGACGTACCCTAAGGAATCATCAGTGTAGAGTAGGATCATAAACGCGGTAAACTCCATTTAATTGAGACACAATCAGCTGAGCATCTAAGTAGACTGGGAGGTGAGAGATACCATGCAACAAAGCATCACAAAGCAACTCTAAGACTGCACTGTATTCATTGACATTGTTTGTGGCGTCACCTAAACAGATACCTCCTGAAGATAGCAACTGGCTTTGAGGTGTAAAAATTACCCAAGCTACGGAAGCAAGTCTCTAAGTGTGCCAGCTAGCACCGTCCGTGAACCCAATGAACACCTTTGATTCACTTGACATCTGCCACAGTGAAAAATATGACATCAAAAATGACACGTCCATAAAACTAAAAAGAAAAAAACTGAAAAAGAAAATGTATAAGAACTATACATATGTACTAGAAGTCACCTGAGGCGACCTACCTACGAGTAGTACTTATTGAGGTAGAGCCCATTTCTAGGCTCCACCAAAGCATTTCCCTCAAAGTCCACTAGACGATAAGCACCCTTCTTTAGAACCTCTTTCACGATGAAGGGTCCGAACCACATGGGTTTGAACTTGCCTGACCCTAGGGGGTCCTTATATTGGTCATAGACCAGAACAAGGTCTCCTTCAGAGAAAATATGAGGACGAACAGACCAATCATACTGACACTTGATTTGTTTCTTGTGAGCCTCGTTAGCCAAGGCTGCATCATGACACTGCTCATTGAGTTGCTTGAGGTATAATAAATGCTCTGCAAGCGGTGAAGTGTCTGGCAATAACTGTATGGCCAACTTTAGAGACAGGATCTGGCACTCTATGGGAAAGACCGATTCCAGCTCATAAATGAGTTGAAAAGGTGAGAAACCAATTGTAGTCTTAACATACATTCGGTAGGCCCATAATGCCAAGTACAACATCAAATGCCAATTCGACTTGGCCGAATTGATCGTTCGCTATAGAATGGTCTTAAGAGATTTATTTACAGCTTCCACCTAACCATTCACTTGTGGGTAGTGGGGTGACGAATGTTATTGCCTCAACCTAAGCTTTGATGTTAACTCATACATCATTTTGTTCTGAAAGTCACTGCCATGGTCAGTGACAATCTCTCTCGGGATGCCGAACCTTGCTATTATTTGGTTGAACAAAAAGAGAGCTACAGTCTCACCATCATATTTGAATGCTGGCATAGCTTCGACCCACTTGGTGAAGTAGTCTACTGCTACGATGATATAACGGTGCCCCCTTGCTGAAGGGGGGTTACATGTAGTGTAATCAATCCCCCATTTGGTGATGGGACCAATGGTAATGACGAGAAACATGGGAGTAGGGTGTGCCCTCATCTTCCAAGAGAAGATCTAACACTTGTGGCACTTCTTAACTGATTCAACACAATCTTTGACTAATGTTGGCCGAAAGTAACCGGTTCGTAGAATCTTTTGCACTGTTGCCAACCCAGACAAATGACCGCTACATGCTCCAGTGTGGAAATCGTTAAGCACAATTTCTTCTTCCTCATGAGTGAGACATCGACGAAGGATGCAATCTACACCTCGACGATATAAAGTGTCCTCGAGTATGAGATAGTTCTTGGCCTGATGGCATATACAACGATGCTCATCACGAGAAGCAGAGGCAAGGCACTTCAAATTCTGGAGATAGACAAGTACATCTCCATACCAGGGGTGCAAAGATGCAATAAAAAACATGTCTCCTTTAATAAGTGACTCTTCGGGCATAACATCACCTGACTCGACCGTAAGTTCTGAGATGAGTTCCGCAAAGACCAACGAATTTTTGGATTTCACCAAAAAAAAATCTAAGTCAAATTCTTGGAGGACAACTATCCTTCTACTGATCTTTCTGCCATTTACTCGTCGTGTCAACATGTACTGAAATGGATTCACAATGACAACAACAATGGTCTTCCGAAACAAGATATAATGATGGAATCGTTGGATAGCATGAACTGCTGCCAACACAAGTTTTTCAACGTGGGAATAATTGAGTTTCGGTCCAACCAGGCCTCGACTCAGGTAATAAATCACATATTCTGAGAGCGAATGATCCTCCTGAAACAAGACCATACCGATGGTAGACTTTTTCGCAACCAAGTAAAATAATAAATCTTTATTATAATTGGGTGGCCGAAGTAGAGGGGAGTCATAAGGGCACGTTTCAACGCTTCAAAAGAGCATTGAGTGGCTTCATCCCAATGAAAAGGAACGTCCTTCTTTAGTAAACGCATAAATCCCTTAGTGATCTCGGCATAGTTTGCGATGAAACGCTGGAAAAAATTCGCTTTTCCCTGTAAACTCTTAAACTAGAAGATTGTGCGCGGTGGAGGCAACTGAACTATTGCCTCAACTTTGAGAGGATCAACCATGCTCCCTATTGTCGAAACTATGAAACTTAGCAAATGACCCGACGTCATGTAAAAAATGCATTTGTTTGGATTCAAGTGAATCCGGTAATATCGACATCACTCAAAGATAAGTTGGAGGTGTGTGGGATGATCAACTCTCTTATGAGATCATGATGCTAAATCATCAAGGTAGGACTTGACTATATGCTTGAGATCGTGGAAAGAAAAAGACATGGCCCTCTGAAAGGTAGCTCCATTATTTTTTAGACCAAAAGGCATCTTTCGATAAGCGAACTTACCCCATGGAGAAATAAAAGAGGTTTTGTGTTGGTCTTCGGGTTTGATCTTTATCTGATTGTATCCTGAAAAACCATCCATGAAAGAAAAAGCTTCGCAACCTGCGCATTCATCGATTATCTGGTCAATAAATGGTGTGGGGAAATTATCCTTTGGACAAGCTTTGTTCAAATCATGGAAGTTCATACATACGTGAATCGTACCCTGTTTTTTGTCGACCGCAACGGGATTTGACACCCATTGAGTCAAATGGACGGGGTAGATAAAACCTGCTTTGAGCAGTTTCTCTACTTCAGCCTTAATAACTATTGCTTTCTTAGGATTGACCAGATGAAGCTTCTGCTAGACCGGCTTAGCGTCAGGATAAATCGTGATTTCATGTTCGACGATTCTTGGATCTATGCCTGGAATTTCCTTGTAAGAATAGGCAAAAATGTTGCAGAATTATTTAAATAAATCCGTGTATATTCGAATCTCCTCGGGGGAACAATCAACTCTGATGAGAATATTCTCTATGATGCCAGGAGTTCTAGAGATATCTATAGGTATCGTTTCATTGATGGTTTCCATATTACCCTCAGCATAAACAACATGTGTAGCCAAGGGATTTATAGGACAAGACCTATCTCCAGTCATAGTCAAAATGAATTCTCCTGCTTCAATTCTTCTTAACTCTGGGAGGAAATAAGATCTGTGATGGATATCAACTCAGGGTCTGTCTGGACTAGTCATTGCTTCAATAATCGCTTCGTCTGAAGACAAGACTAAGTCTAAAGAATCAGTATCGACAAGGGAACCATGAGCCCAAATAGGCTCTAGAATCGAATCTAACTCTTGTGTGGGAGTCAGATCGGGGTCGACGAAATCTTGCTGAACTATTGAGTACACAACTTCTTCCGCAGACAATGGCATGGCCATACCATGGTGCCCTGTCCCTTCCATCGTGGTTGATGGGGAAGGAAGATTCCATGGATCATTGAAGTAGGTCATATGAAATGACGAGACTTGAAAAATATCAACCTTAGGCTGGTCTAAAACAAACTTAACATCGCCTGAAGGAGGTGGGTAATCGAAAGTACCCATCAAAGGTGGGCACAAACCAACTCCTATGTTGACGATGCTGGGTTGAGGGTTATCAATCATCGAGACCATGGATTCCCTCGATGAAGGGTCAGGACGGGAGAAAGACAACTGATCAATGGTCACGATCTGACCTTTGTGTGGAAACAACAAGTCCCGAAAAACTATGGCGACCACTGCTTGCATAACATAGGTCCAACTCCTTCCTAACAAGAGATTGTATTCGAGAGATGCATCGACCACTGCAACCTTGAAACATACAGTCTTCCCCCCAAACTGCATGAGAAAAGAGGGGATGATGCCATGTGGTTGGAATGAATGACCGTCGAAACCAGTAAGAAGAGTCAGTGACGGAGACAAAACGGGTTGGCCAATGGCCTTCCAACATGCGAATGACATCAAGCATGTTGAGGCACCCTCATCAACCACCGTGTGGAAAATGTTCCTGGTAAAATTTTTCATGGTGTAAGCCACTACTATCTGAAATGCCACGTGGTAAGGGAGACAAGGTTTTAATTTGGTCATACCCAGATTATAAGTCTTAGCAGATCCTAAGGCGGCTAATAGAGCCTTTCTCTGGGAAGGGCATCTTTGGAGGACCTTCAAAGCAGACATCGCACAAGGGGTTTGAGACAAATCCTCCACCACAGAGTAGTTCTGGGCAGCCCTTGCATTTGGATTGTGAGAATCTTTCTTGAATGCACATTTTGGGATGTGTGTCATTGTTTTTCCCAACGTCTTCTTGATCTGTAGAGGAAGAGGTGGGTTTTCGGCTTCTTTAATCTTCTCAGAGGTGTTTGGCATTCCGTAATCATGCACTCTAGTCGATATATGGGCATCACCTTTCATTATATGCACATTCACGGATGAATAATTACTTGAAGATGGAGGGGGTCCTTGACTGCCCTTGTCCGTGCTCAGAGAGTCTTGAGTTAAGTTTTTCTCATGTTGAAATGGGTTCGTTAACACAACAGTCTACTACTGTGCCAATAAATTTTGGGCCTCCATGAGATGAGGGCACTAGTGAGTCAGGTGGTCTTCCGCGCACAGATTACATGGATACTTTGACTTCTTCTTTTCAGTGTTTCCCCTGCTCACATTATCGGTAGGTTTCTTATCCCCCTTACCCTTCTTTCATTGTTTCTTCTTTCTGTCAGGCTGCTGGGTGGCCTTCGGGTTGGTCGATTGCACACTGTGTACATCCGACGTTTGGGTAGGGGGAGCAGCCGGACTAGTGGTCTGGCTGGCCACTTTCTGCTGTATTGACAATTGCTGTAATTGTTTTGATAGCTGATCAATGGGCTTCATTTGTGCTGAACCAACAATACCATCGGCATGTGGCCCAACTCTTTGTCTGGTCTTGTCAAGTATTGACCGTGGTGCATCTAGCAAAATTTCAAAAAGTAAACTAGACTGAGAGTAAATCAACTCTAGCTATTGAGCTCTCATTATTGCATCTTCTTCGGAAAACACTCCGGACGTTGTGACATCTTTGGATAACTGGGGTACCAAAGACTTAAGGAACCACTTAAGCAGGAATGCTGGTGGGACTGACACTTTTATCAAACTCTTCTGGCATTTCCATTCTCGGATGTGATCGGAGATATGGTCTGCCTTTGTCTCCTCAAAGTTGGCCAGCAATTTAGTGCCGACATCGTATCTCATAGGTAATTGGAAATGGTTTAAGAAAGCCATTGCCGATTCATCAAAGGAAGAGTGTCTCGAGCGGTCAAGCTCAATGTACCATTTTGTGACACTCCCTATGAGAGTGCATTGAAACAAACACAACTGGATGGAGTCATCTTTCAATGAATTGGACAAGCACCAAAGATGAAAAGTAGTTACATGATCCCTTGGATCTTTGTTAGGCTTGGCCTCAAACTTTGGGATGTTCGAAGGAAACTTGGTTGGCATAGGAGGCCAACGTGGATCGTGACAGATGGGGTCATTCAATAACCTTGTCAAGTCTAGCAAATGAAAAGTTTCCAGAAATGGTAGTTTGGGTTGTGAATTATAACCTTGGAAAAAGGATCCTGGAGTTTGGCTGGCACTAGGTTGTCAGGAAAAGTTAGGTTGCTGGCCTAGGTTTTGGTAAAAACCATGGTCATGACCAGCGTATGGATTCTGTGTTTGTTGAGACATCATCGGCTGATTCCCATAATAGGACAAAAAGGGTTGGGCTTGCGTCGCATTCCAAGGATTTTGGGAAGGGTTTCCCCCTACTGATCCGACGGGCATGGGTGTTGAGCCTTGCCCAGGGTTCCATTGGCTATGGAAGGGGTTGCCCCTGGTCAACATCCCTGACTAGGGAACTAATCCTTGCCATGGATTCCATGGTCCTTATGAGGAAGGAATTCCTAAGTTTGCCCCCTGTGCAGGAATAGTACTTTGCATAGGATTTTGTTGTCCATAACCAGGGTTGCCCCCGGCCATGATGGCAGTCGATGAGAAAGAATTGTTACCCAACGTGCCGAACAAAGAGAATGGTGTCGAACCAACCAACATGTTATAAGAAGGAAGTCCTTGATTACCTGCTCCAAACGAACTATGGTTTATGTTCGGTCCAACGAAGTGCTCGTGAACACCGCCGAGTGAAGGGGACAAAGGGGGTGTATGACCCCCTCCATAAGGGAAAGTGTTATAGGGAGCTGAAGTGCCCCCCATAGATCCTTGCAGAGGAGCCTTGGAGCTCCCTGCCCTGAGATCTAAATTTTGTAGAGTGGAGTAGGAAAGTACAGGGCTTGTACCGAAGCTAGGCATCCCATATGAGAATGGAGGGCTTGTCGCACTCTAAGTAAATGAAACAGTGATCGCTGCCATAGACGAAATCATACCATTGCCTGAGGTAGAGGCAGTCGAGACCATAGTGGCCCAGATAGATGATGGTTGGTTAGGAGGTGGAACACCCCCTGCAGTGACAACCATAGAAGGAATGTGAGTATTCTCTGAAGAAGTCACAACATTTTCTTCCATCGCTGCTTATGACACTGCTAGGTGCTCGTAAGGATAAACCTGTACGACGATTGACGCTGATAGATCAGTGATTGGAGGTTCATACGGACCAAGAGATTCCTCTCCAAGGTCTGATATGGTTGGTTCCTCCAGACTCGAATGTTCTTCTCTCGAAGATGGGTCGGGCACAGTTTCCTGTAACCCAACTTCCTCAAAAGACCCTTGCTGGTCTAGTTTTTGCCTTAGCGTTGGCGGGGGAGGGGGGGGGGGNCCTGATCCTCCATTACATGAGACAATCAAATACACACTAGGGCTTTCTATAATCATTTTAAAACCAACACACAATAGAAAAATTTCCTATGAGATAAGACAAGCAGTCACTAGAACACTAGAGAAACTTACCAGTGCAAGTGCAACTCAAATACGGAAGCACCCTCTGGGTATAGTCTACAAAGCATGGCCCGATGTCTATCCTAGGTACCATGGTATACCCCCGTAGTCACCTGTGTAAGTCCCTAAAATAAAGGCAACTAGGTTGCCAGTGCGTGAATAGTCACCAGGCAGGTACAGTCGATAGTCAGGTGGACCACAATGAGAACTGTATCAATCCAAAAACCTATCAAGGGTATCGAAAGCAAGTGTTCCAGAAGAAAACTGAGGACCTCGAACGGATTCGAGACCCATGAAGCTCCGTGGCAAATGCGATCAACGAAATCCCAAGACAAGCCCTCTATATTCGTTCCCACTACTCTTGGTCCGACTTTGGAGGGGTTATCTCCGCTACCTTTCCACACACGAACTCTTGTTTATCCCCTGTGTTAGAGGGGGGTCCTAGATAAATTTCACGATACTAGACTTTTTATCACTCCCTAGCACATACTCTTATGTTTGTTTTTGTATCCTTGAAGAGTTTCCTCTCCAATCCTAAATCAAGGCTCTAGCCTAGACTAGTTGATGGACCCTACAAACATAAAGTCTAGTTGATTTTAATTAATCGTTAATTTTTGTGGCTGTATTAAGTCAAAGGAAGCGAAAATGAAACCAGTGATGTGTTTAAGAGACGAAAGAAAAGATCATATAATGAAATTGAAAACAAACTACTTCTTCTTCATAAATTCAGATTTGCACAGTTAAACTCTTTAACCAACTTTTCAAACTATGTTTTTTTTTCTAAGATATTTTAACAGAAAACTCAAAACAAGATTTCGATCAACTACGAGATACTTATTTTTCTAAGTCAATCAACCAAGAACTAACGAAAGCATTCTTTTTCCTGATGATTAATGCAAACAACCAACTACTTAACCAAACAAAGAAAGTGAAATCTATATATATATTTTTCTTTTATGCTTTCAAAACAAGAAAAGTTGAAACTATATTCTTTTCTTATTTTTTGAAGCAAAAAGGAAAAAAATAAAGACAAGACAAGGCCAAATATGACTTCTCACCCTGGCGCAGACCGCAGGGAATTACTGACAATACCTAACAGGCAGATCAGACAGACTCACTATCTCATCCAAAAAACAAAATAAAGAAAAATAAGAAATCATTCAAAGAAAAAGAAAGCTACACTGAAGTCAAACCTAGGCTACAGACTGCTATGACAAAGATTAGGACTAGATCAAGAAAATCCTTGAGAAGTGTGACTCCTGACAGGGAAGAGGATGACTGCCTCTTCTTTAAAAATAAAAATAAAAATTTCTTCAACATGCATGCTATTGACACCTAAACAAAAAGCATATGTACACGGGCTGTACAAGGGCAGGGTGCGTATGCACGTGTGCAGGCCCACTATAGGCCGCGTACACCTCTGCAAATCCTCAAAAAAATGAAAAACAAGCAGTCAATCATAGGCAGGGAGTACTAGTATTGAAAACTAGAATCCCTTAAAGACACAGGGACTTACTTTTATAAAGAAAATGCAAGGAAAATTTGATAAAGCAAAGCTAATCTGAGGTTATAACTAAACTATAGATTGCAACAACAGAGACCGAGACTTGATCAAGAAAACCCCTGAGAAGGATCACTTCTGATAGGGAAGAGGATGACTGCCTCTTCTAAGAAAAAGATTTTCTGAACTGAGACATGCTACTGATACTTCAGCAGCCAACGTATGTACGTGGGCTGTCTAAAGGTAGGGCACATATATACGTGTGCAGGCCTTGTACAGGTCACGTATACCTCTATGGGTTCCCAAAAAAGAAAAAAATAGTCCAACAATTAAAGTAGGGAGTAATGGTATGGAAGACTAGAATCCCTACAAACTCAGACTCTTGGAGAAACTCAGAAAAAGGTAATAAAACCAATTTAAAACACCCAAAAAGTATCCCCAAAAATCCTAGAGATCTTCCCCAGTGGAGTCAACAATTTTG
>JASDQU010100855.1:57771-83623 GCA_032191745.1 Picea mariana
AAAAGAAAAAAATAGTCCAACAATTAAAGTAGGGAGTAATGGTATGGAAGACTAGAATCCCTACAAACTCAGACTCTTGGAGAAACTCAGAAAAAGGTAATAAAACCAATTTAAAACACCCAAAAAGTATCCCCAAAAATCCTAGAGATCTTCCCCAGTGGAGTCAACAATTTTGTTGTGGGTGGGAAATACCCCTACGGACTAGCACTATGGGTTTTATAATGCATGCAGAAATGACCCTTTAAAGTCTCTTACATTTTACTATCATCTCGACATAGACCCCACATTCATGCATAAAACACAAGGATAAAAGGATCCAGTAACTCTACCTTGAACTCTGTGTTTGGTGTCAATCCTTTTGCGTTCAATTGCTCCTCGATTGCAAGTCTCCTCCCAAAGACAACCTGCATTCACAAACATACAAACAAAGAACTACCAACATGCATCTTATATATGAATTAGTGGGTTAGAGGTTCTAATAAAATATAGTCAAAACTGAATATTGGACACCTCATATAGCAGGACGGGAAAAATATTTCTTTTTATTAATCTCACAAAAGTAACTTACAATGGTGATATTGGCCACTGCTCCTTGAATCTGGTCCTGGACTCCTCTTCAACCATGCACCAATTGCTTCCACAGATGCTTCTCCTCGAACAATGGTTGCAAAAGATTGGGGCAAGGGGAATGCAAAAAAGGGCAGAGTTTCTTTGCTATTATCTTCTTCTTTCAAATGGGACCCCTACCTCTTCTTTTATAGGCTAGAAGAGGGTAGTTATCCGGTTGAGTGACCGGCTATGGGTGGTCAAACGGTTTAGGCAATTACCCAAAAATCTGTATTTCGTCTGCAACTTTCTATTTTTTGTGCTTTTGTCAGTATACGCGGGCTGTAATGGGTTAGCTAGCATATATACATGGGCAATAGTGGTGCATGCCACATATGCCTTCAAAAGGATGGATTTTTAGAAGAGATGCTCAATGGTGGCTTGGAAAAAATGGAAAGTGAGATGGCCTGATGCCAGGTATGCATGTCTGGTGAAAATTAGGGTTATAACAGTGAGTGCCGCGAATGGCAGTCTACTGAGGAAATCAATGACATGATTGGTGCTTCTTGTTTTATACTTGATGTTGAGGTGGAATTTCTGCAAGTATGTGGACCACTTTTGATGATGATAATTATGCAATTTTCCTTGTGTTTGTATGAACTGTAGTGGCTTATGATTAGTGTGGATGACTATCTCCTTCCCAAGAATGTAATGTCTCCACTGGCAACAAGCTTGCATAATGGAGTAAATTTCTTTGTCATAAGTATGGTACTTATGGACAACATCTGATAGTGTCTCACTATGATAGGCCACAGGGTGGTTGTGCTGAGTGAGAATGACGCCCACCGCATATTTTGAAGCATCTGTCTCGATCTCAAAGGGTTGTTGTAGGTCTGGTAGTTAAAGTATTGGGGCTGAGCACAAGTGCTACTTCAAATCTCCGAACACTTGTTGTTGGGACCAAACCGACGCAAATTTTGCCTTACCACCACCCCTGGTTATTTGGCTGAGGGCCCATGCAATATGGGAGAATCCCAACATGAACCTGTGGTAGAAATTGGCAAGGCCCAAGAGGATTCGAAGCTCAGTGAGTGTGGTTGGGGTTGGCTAGAAAAGGATGATGTGGATCTTGGCCAGATCCACTTGTACGCCATGCTGATCAATTATGTAGACTAGGTAATGGACCCTGTCCATGCCGAAGGAGAATTTTTCCAAGTTGGCATATAGCTTGTGTTGCCACAGGGTGTGCAAAACCTATTGAATATGTTGCAAGTGTTCTACCCAAGTCTTGCTGTAAATGAGAATGTCATCCATATACACCACTGTAAAATTATTGGTGAATGGTCACAGGATATCGTCCATCATACTCATGAAAGTGGTTGGAGCATTTGTCAAACCAAAGGGCATGACCAAAGATTCAAAAAGGCCTTCCTTTGACTTGAAGACAATTTTTCATACATCTATCTATTCTATCGGGACTTGGTGGTAGCCAGAATTCAGATAAATCTTATTGAAGTATTTGGCCCCCGTGAGTTGATCAAGGAGGTCGTCAATTCGGGTAATCGGGTACCAGTTTCTAAATGTGATTTTATTTAGAGCCCGATAATCAATGCAGATTTGCTAGGTTCCATCTTTCTTCTGTACCAACATGATTGGGCTCCTGCAAGATGATGAGTTGGGACATATGTGCCCCTTGTGGAGCAGTTCTTGGATGTTTCACTTGATCTCCTCATTCTCTAACAAAGAGCGGTGATAGACTGGCCCATTGGGCAGTGGTGCACCGAGGGTTAGATCGATGGGATGCTTGACCTGGCAGTGTAGAGGTACCTTGGTAGGTGAGGAGAATATATTTGAGTATTCTTCCAGGACTTTATATACTTGCTTCTGCTGTGTGGATAGGTCGGCCTTAGAGACCCTGGATGTGGCTGTGATATTTCTCTAATTCTGAGAGTGAATCACGAAGAAGACAAACTTCCTCATCTGAGAGATGATATTCCTGCATTTCTTAATAAAGATCAAGGAAATAGCACTAGGTGGGACTGCCTCGGGTATCCTGTACAATTTCCTGTTCAAAGTAATAATAACACTACGAGGCCTAGACTCATATACAACATGAAGTTTCCATAAATAAAGTTGGCCCAAAAGAACATCACAAACTTCGAGAGGATAAACATCACACAATACCTCATATTTGAAGGGCTTGATGCCGTATGACAGTTGAGACAGTTGGCTAACGCAGAGATCACTTCCTTGGTGGAGGCATCCAATGGTGTAGGGTTGTGGGTGTGGTGTTGTCAGCAGGGTCAGCCGCTTGATGACCTATGTTAAGATGAGGTTCTTCTAGCTACTGCTATCCATGATGAAGTGCAATGGGGTGCCTTTTACCCACATCTATGAATGGAAGGGGCGTTCTCTTTCTTCTGGCTCATCTGGTTCACTAGGCTAGAGGTTGGTGGTAGCAACAGTGGCACTGGGTTCCACATCAATGATCCATCTTCCCCTTTTTGGTTCTGTATTAGAGTCTGAATCCGCATCTGATTCAAAGGCTTTCACTTCAGCCACCAGTGACTGCTTTGAGCGACAGTCGAGCGACAGTCAACAGTGTTATGCCAAGGGCTCTTATGGAAGTTGCACCACTTCTCGATATCTTTATTTGTCTTTCCAGTGTCCTTCTTTGCTTGCGACTTGGACTGGTTGTCCTGATACTATCCATATTTGGTCTGTCCTTTGTTTTGTGGGTTGGGGCAGCCCTTTCCTGGATTTTGTTGTGAGGGGTTCCCAGGCCCAAATTGCCACGTCTTTTGTTTGAGCTTCTGCTCGATTTTGACAGCATATCGATAGGCCACACCCAAGGATGAGATGTCCAAAAATTCCATTTCGGTCTAGATGTATCTATGCAAAGCGCCATGATACTTGAGCACCATATGTCACTCTGAATCTTTGATACCCATATTGGTGCGCAAGGTATGAAAGATATTTGTGAAATCTGGCACTGCTTGGTCTCTTTCTTGCCACAGTGTGGTTCATTTGGTATACAAGTCGTCATAACATCCGATAGGTTAGTATTGTTCATTAATAGCATCCATGAAGGATTCCCAGGTGGCCGTGACTGTAAATAATGAGGTTTCCTCTGTTTCCTTTTTCTCACAGAAAGTTTCACACCAATCTTTGACATGGGGAACGACTTTGAGAAGCGCAAAAGTAATATTTTCTCTATTCGAAAAGTTATGGAAAAAAAATAACCTTCTAGTAGATTCAACCACTTGTCTACAACATTTGCATCTATATGACCTTAAAATATGGGAATATTGAAGTTTATTTGTACCTTGAAGGCGGTGGCGCCTCCGCTCGAAGAAGATGTGTCACCTGTTGGTAGCCGCCGAAGGATTTGTGGGAAACTATCGATCATCTCATTCCTTTGTTGCGCGAGGGCTTCCTCAATCAACAATTTGAAAGGATTTCCTGTACTGTCATCTTTCATTTCTCCTTCCATGAGAGGTTGGTTGGGTGTGCGAGAGTTCTTGTCCTCAAGAGAAACAAGCTCAAGACCCAACTCTTTGTACTCCGACCTCGTTGGGGACATGCATTAAGATGACAAGGAGTAGACTGCTCTGATACCACTGATATGGATTTTATGAGCAGAACAAAATGAATAAAAATTATTAACAGGTTCTTAACAAAAAATAACAGAGATACAGTAAAATTGGTTTTCTATTCAATAACGAAATAAGCTGAAATTGTAAAATGCAGTAGAAACAAGCTTCCTGGAATGGTGGCGGCTTATCTCTGAGAAGAGATGTGACGAATGTGCTCATTCACAAGAATATGATTACAATGAGGCTCTGAAGGCCTTTTTACAATAAATAGGAATGCCAAAAACCCTAGACATCCAAAAACCTAACCCTAGGATTTGAAGTGCCAAAAGTCATGTGGGTGCTGTCTGGGTAAGTTAGTACATCAACTTCCCGGGGTTGTAACTTTTGCATACGATCTCTGTTTTAGGTGTATGATAGCCAGTTGGAAAGGGATCGTCGAGGAGATTCATTGTGGGGGAACAATTATGACTTTGGATATCATTGAGAAACTTGATCGCAAAAAACCTTTATTTAGGCCCTCAAAATGGCCTCGGAAGTTAAAACTGCTAAAAACAGTAAATTGCCAAAATTGTCAGAAAAATGTTTCGAGACAGTTGGAAAAGGTGGGTGGTCACCGATATACACCTGTATCAATCCTAAATACTTAGGAAGAAATGGTCTCCATTTCATTAATTTCCCCCATCAAATGAGGAAAGTTCTACTGAATTTGGCCCCGGGTGAGCCACTTGCCTTGGTGCAGGAGATGCCTTGCTTTGACAACTCGATAAAGCTGGATCCTTTGTTGTCGAGTGCCCTTGATATTTGTGTCCACAATCAGATCGCTGGATGCCTGTTGTATGTAGTCGGGGTTGAGCTTTGTTGGTGTCAGTTACTTTGCTACATCTGAGGTGTCCAATAATGGTGGGAAATAAGGGCGAAGGAGATCCATGTTGAACACTAGGTGCAATCCAAGGAAAGGAGGAATGTTGAGCCCAAAATCATTATCCCCCATGACCTTGGTGATGGTGTACAACCCATAACAGAGTATGTGACACTTCTGATGGGGTCCTATAAGGCGTTCTTTTTGCAAGTGCAACCAAACTTTGTCTTCCACCTGAAACTTATGTGGGACCCGATGTTGATCATGATGCTGCTTGTACTTGTCATTGGAATTCTATAGGATATCCTGAACCTATTGGCGGATGTGTTGGATCCACTCAATGAATCGGGTGGATTTGTCATCTTTAGTTGGAGCAGGAGATGAGTCAGTTGAGGTGACCACAAGGGGAAGTGATACATCTATGGGACCTAATGTTTGGAATCCCAACCCCACCTGAAAGGGGCTGTAGTTGGTTGAGATATGCAGGGCTCGGTTGTAGCTATGTTGGACATAGGGAAGGATCTCATCCCATGTGCAAGGATGATTTGAATTATACATGTGAAGGATATGAACAATCATTTGATTTACGAACTCAGTTTGGCCATCTATCTGGGGTGGAAGGCCGTGGATTTGGTGAGCTTAGTGTCCAGTAGTGACCAAAGGATCGAGCAGAATGTGATGAGAAATCGATTGTACCGATTTGAGACAATGGTTTGTGGGATTCCAAAATGTACCCAGACTCATTCAAAGAAGAGCTTGGCAGTGGCCTCTGCTATGATGTTCTTCTTATAGATAACCATAATCGCCATCTTAGAAAAGCGATCAACAACCACAAAAACACAGTAATTTCCCCGCTTAGTGGATGGGAGGCCAAACATGTAGTCCATTGAGATGAACTCCCATGGGCTGTCAGGAGTAGGAAGAGGGGTGTACATGCCCTGTTTCTTAGTGGCCGGTTTGGCAATAGCACAGGCAGTGCAGGACCTGATATACTTGCTAACATCCTGTTGAAGTTTCGGCCAGTATAAATGTTTTTGTAGCATCGCCACTATATTTTCGACATAAAAGTCTCCTGCCACCCAAATGTAGTGGGATTCCCAGATCAACTTCGCTCACTCTCTTGATGGAACACAGATATGGCCTAGATGACACAACAACCCATCCTGAAGATGGAAATTATCGACAACTGCATTTGTACCCAACATTTTGTAGGTGGTGGCGAAGTCCGGGTCTGTCTCATAGAGTTGGTGCCATCCAGAGTTCTCATGGCCACATGAGTCTAGCACCATGGTGAGTGCCACAACTGGCGGTCTGCTGAGGCAATCAATGGCCTGATTGGTGCTTCCCATTTTATACTTGATGTTGAGGTGGAATTGTTGCAAGTAGGTGGACCACTTTTGATGGCGATCATTCTGTAATTTTCCTTGTGTCTGCATGAACTACAATGGCTTATGATTAGTGTGGATGAATGTCTCCTTACCAAGAATGTAATGTCTCCACTGGCGACAGGCTTGCATAATGGAGTAAATTTCTTTGTCATAAGTAGGGTACTTACGGACAACATCTGATAATGTCTCACTATGATAGGCCACGGGGTGGCCGTGCTAAGTGAGAATGATGCCCACCGCATAGTCTGAAGCATCTGGCTTGATCTCAAAAAGATTTTGTAGGTATGGTAGTGAAATTACTGGGGCTGAGCACAAGTGCTGCTTCAAATCGTCGAACGCTTGTTGTTGGGACATGGGGAATGAATTTGAGGAGTGCAAAAGTAATCTTTTCTCTATTCAAAAAGTTATGGATAGAAAAATACCCTTCTAGTAGATTCAACCACTTGTCTACAACATCTGCGTCTATCTGACCTTCAAATACAGGAATATCGAAGTTTATTTGTACCTTGAAGGGGCTGGTGCCTCCGCTCAAAGAAGATGCATCGCATGTTGGTAGCCGACGAAGGATTTGCATGAAACTATCCATCATCTCGTTCCTTTGTTGCATGAGGGATTCCTCAATAAATAATTTGAAAGGATCTCCTGTCCCATCATCTTTCATTTCACCTTCTATGAGAGGTCGCTTGGGCATGCGAGAGATTTTGTCCTCAAGAGAAACAAGCTCGAGACCCAACTCTTTGTACTCCGACCTCGTTTGGGACATGCATTAAGATGACAAGGAGAAGACTGCTCTGATACCACTGATCCAGATTTTATGAGCATAATGAAATGACTAGAGATGATTAACAAGTTATTAACACAAAATAACAGAGATACAGTAAAATTGGTTTTCTATTCAATAAGGAAATAAGCTGAAACTGTAAAATGCAGCGGAAACAAGCTTGCTGGAATGGTGGCGGCTTATCTTTGAGAAGAGTTGTGACGGTTGTGCTCATTCGCAAGAAGATGATAAAAATGAGGCTTTGAATGCCTTTTTACAATAAATAGGAATGTGAAAAACCCTAGACATCCAAAAACCTAACCCTAGGAGATGAAGCGCCAAAAGTCATGTGGGCCCTGTCTGGGTATGTTACTACATCAACTTCCCGTGGTCGTAACTTTTGCATACAATCTCTGTTTTAGGTGTATGATAGCCTGTTGGAAAGGTATCATCGAGGAGATTCATTTTGTGGGATCAAATATGAATGTGGCGATCATTGAGAATTTTGATCCCAAAAAACATTTATTTAGGCCCTCAAAATGGCCCCAGAAGTTAAAACTGCTAAAAATAGTAAATTGCCAAAATTGTCAGAAAACTGTTTTGAGCCAGTTGGAAAAAGTGGGTGGCCACCGATATCCACTTGGATCAATCCTCCCTCCTTAGGAATCAATGGTCTCCATTGCATTGAGTTTCCCCATCAGATGAGGAAATTTCTGTTGAATTTGGCCCCGGGTGAGCCACTTGCCTTGGTGCAGGAGCTACCCTGCTTTGACGATTCGATAAAGTTGGATCCTTTGTTGTCGAGTGCCCTTGATATGTGTGTCCACAATATGATCACTGGATTCCTGTTGTATGCAGTCTGGGTTGATCTTTGTTGGTGTTAGTTTCTTTGCTACGTCTGAGGTGTCCAATAATGGTGGGAAATAAGGGCGAAGGAGATCCACGTTGAAAACTGGGTGTAGGCCAAGGAAAGGAGGAATGTTGTGCTCAAAATAATTATCCCCCATGGACTTGGTGATGGTGTATGACCCATAATGGAGTGGGAGAAACGTTTGATGGGGTCCACAAGGCATTCTTTCTGCAAGTGAAACCAAATTTTGTCTCCCACCTGAAACTTATGTGGCACTCGATGTTGATCATGGTGCTACTTGTACTTTTCATTGGACTTATGTAGGATATCCTGAACCTATTGGTGGATGTGCTAGATCCACCCAATGAATTGGGTGGCTTTGTTAGCTTCAGTTGGAATAGGAGATGAGTCGGTTGAGGTGATTGTAAGGGGAAGTGCTACATCTATGGGACCCAATGGTTGGAATCCCAACCCCACCTAAAAGGGGTTGTGGCCAGTTGAGCTATGCAAGGCTTGGTTGTAGCTATGTTGGACATAGGGAAGGCTCTCATCCCATGTGCGAGGGTGCTTTGAATTATACATGAAAAGGATATGCACAATCATTCAATTTACGACCTCGGTTTGGCCATTTGTCTGGGGGTGGAAGGCCATGGATTTGGTGAGCTTGGTGTCTAGTAGTGAGCAAATGCTCGACCAGAATGTACTGAGAAAATGAATATCCTGATCTGAGACAATGGTTTGTGGGATTCCAAAATGTACCCAAACTCATTCAAATAAGATCTTGGCAGTGGCCTCTGCTGTGATGTTCTTCTTGCAGGCAACCATAATCGCCATCTTAGAAGAGCAATCAGAAACCACAAAAACACAGTCATTTCCCCACTTGGTGGATGGTAGGCCTGACATGTAGTCCATTGATATGGATTCATATGACCTGTGAGGAGTAGGAAGAGGGGTGTACATGCCCTATTTCTTAGTGGTCGGTTTGGAAATAACACAGGCAGTGCATTACCTGATATACTTGATGACCTCCTGTTGAAGTTTCGACCAGTAGAAATGTTTCTGTAGCATCGCCACTGTCTTTTCGACGCCGACGTGTCCTGCCACTTGACTTTAGTGGGCTTCCCATATTATCTTCGATCACTCACTTGATTGAACATAGATATGGCCCTGATGACACAACAACCCAACCGAAAGATGGAAATTATCGAAAGCTGCGTTTGCACCCAACATTTGGTAGGTGGTGGCGAAGTCCGAGTCTGTCTCATAGAGTTGGGGCCATCCAGAGGTCTCATGGCCGCAGGATTCTAGCACCATGGTGAGTGTCGGGACTGGTGGTCTGCTGAGGCAATCAATGATGTGATTGGGGCTTCCTGTTTTATACTTGATGTTGAGGTGGATTTTCTGCAAGTATGTGGACCACTTTTGATGGCGATCGTTCTTCAATTTTCCTTGTGTCTGCATGAATTGAAGTGGCTTATGATCAGTGTGGATGATTGTCGCCTTCCCAAGAATGTAATGTCTCCACTGGAAATAGGCTTGCACAATGGAGTACATTTATTTGTCGTAAGTAGGGTACTTACAGACAACATTTGATAGTGTCTCACTATGATAGGCCATGGGGTGGCTGTGCTGAGTGAGAATAGCGCCCACCACATAGTCTAAAGCATCTGTCTTGATCTCAAAGGGATGTTGAAGGTCTGGTAGTGAAAGTGCTGGGGCTGAGCACAAGCATTGCTTCAAATCATCGAATGCTTATTGTTGGGACTAGCCCCACGAAAATTTCTCTTTACCACCACCCCTGGTTATTTGGTTGAGGGCCCATGCAATATGGGAGAATCCCATCATGAACCTGTGGTAGAAATTGGAAAGGCCCAAGAAGATCCGAAGCTCAGTGAGTGTGGTTGGGGCTGGCCAGTCACAAATGACTTGGATATTGGTTTGATCCACATGTACACCATGCTGATCAATTATGTAGCCCAGGTAATGCACCCTGTCCATGCCAAAGGAGCATTTTTCCAAGTTGGCATATAGCTTGTGCTGCCACAGGGTGTGTAGAACTTGTTGAATATGTTGCAAGTGTTCAGCCCAAGTCTTGCTATAAATGAGAATGTCATCCAGATATACTACTACAAAAGTATGTGTGAACGGTTGCAGTATATCATCCATCATTCTCATGAAAGTGGCTAGAGAATTTGTCAAACCAAAGGGCATGACCAACCATTCAAAAAGGCCTTCCTTTGACTTGAAGGCAGGTTTCCATACATTTGTCTATTTTATCGAGACTTGGTGGTAGCCAGACTTCAGATTAATCTTACTGAAGTATTTTCCCCCCATGAGTTGATCAAGGAGGTCGTCTATTCAGGGAATCGGGCACCAGGTTCTAACTGTGATTTTATTTAGAGCCCGTTAATCAATGCAGAGTTGCTAGGTTCCATCTTTCTTCTGTACCAGCATGATTGGGCTCCCACAAGGTGATGAGATGGGACATATGTGCCCATTAAGGAGCAATTATTGGATTTTTCGCTTGATCTCCTCATTCTCTAACAGAGAACGATGATAGACTGGCCCATTGGGAAGCAGTGTGCCAGGGGTTAGATTGATAGGGTGGCTGACCTGACAGTGTAGAGGTACCCCGGTAGGTGAGGATAAGATATCTGAGTATTCTTCCATGACCTTATCTACTTTCTTTTGCTATGTGGAGAGGTCAGTCGCAGAGACCTTGGATGTGGTTGTGATCTTTCACTGATTCTGAGAGCGAATCACGAAGAAGACAAACTTTCCCATATGAGAGATGACCTTCCTACATTTCTTAGCAGATATCAAGGAAATAACACTATGTGGGACTGCCTCGGGTATCCTGTACAATTTCCTGTTCAAAGTAATAGTAACTTCGAGAGGAGCAACATCACATAATACCTTGTTTTTGAAGGGCTTGAGCCATATGACAATCATCATTGTTATCTAACACGGAGATCACTTCCTTGGCAGAGCCATCCAATGGTGTAGGGTTGTGGGTGTGGTGTTGTTGGCAGGGCCAATGAATTGAAGACCTCTTCTAAGATGAGGTTCTTACAACTACCTATATCCACGATGAAGTGTAGAGGGGTGCCTTTTACCCACATCTATGAATGGAAGAGGTATTCTCCTTCTTCCGGCTCATCTGGTTCACCAGGGTGGAGGTTGGTGGTAGAAATAGTGGCACTGGGTTCCATGTCAATGATCCATCTTCCCCTTTCTAGTTCTGTCTCAGAGTTTGAACCCACATCTGATTCAGAGGGTTTCACTTCAGCCACCAACGACTTCTTTGAGTGACAGTCAGCAGTGTTATGCCGAGGGATCTTATGGAAGTTGCACCACTTCCCAGTATCTTTCTTTGTCTTTCTGGTGTCCTTCTTTGCTTGCAGATTAGACTGATTGTACTGACACTACCCATATTTGATTTTCCCTTTGTTCTGTGGGTTGGGGCTGCCCTTTCCTGGATTTTGTTGTGAGGGGTTCCCGGGCCCAAATTACCACGTCTTTTGTTTGAGATTGTGCTTGATTTTGACGGCATATCGGTAGGCCGTGCCCAAGGATGAGATGTCCAAAAATTCCATTTCAGTTTGGATGTATCTATGCAGAGTGCCACGATACTTGAGAGATAGATGTCACTCCGAATATTTGATACCCAACTTGGTGCGCAAAGTATGAAAGATATTTGTGAAATCTGGCACTGCTTGGTCTCTTTATTGCCGCAATGTGGTCCATTTGGTATACAAGTCGTCATAACTTTCGACGGGGTAGTATTGTTCCTTAATATAATCTCTAAAGGATTCCCAGGTGGCCGTGACTATAAATAATGAGGGTTCCTTTGTTTTATTTTTCTCACAGAAAGTTTCCCACCAATCTTTGACATGGAGAACGACTTTGAGGAGTGCAAAAGTAATCTTTTCTCTATTCAAAAAGTTATGGATAGAAAAATACCCTTCTAGTAGATTCAACCACTTGTCTACAACATCTGTGTTTACCTGACCTTCAAATATAGGAATATCAAAGTTTATTTGTACCTTGAAGGGGGTGGCACCTCCACTCGAAGAAGATGCGTCACCTGTTGGTAGCCGTCGAAGGATTTGCATGAAACTATCCATCATCTCATTCCTTTGTTGTGTGAGGGATTCGTCAATCAACAATTTTAAAGGATCTCCTATCCCATCATCTTTCTTTTATCCTACCATGAGAGGTCGCTTGGGTGTGCGAGAGATTTTTTTCTCAAGAGAAACAAGCATGAGACCCAACTCTTTGTACTCCAACCTCGTTGGGGACATGCATTAAGACGACAAGGAGAAGAGCGCTATAATACCAATGATCCCGATTTTATGAGAAGAATGAAATGAATGCATATTATTAACAATTTCTTAACACAAAATAACAGAGATATAGTAAAACTGGTTTTCTATTCAATAAGGAAATAAGCTGAAACTGTAAAATGCAGCGAAAACAATCTTGCTGGAATGGTGGCAGCTTATCGCTGAGAAGAGATGTGACGGCTGCACTTATTCACAAGAAAATGATTACAATGAGGCTTTGAAATAATTTTTACAATAAACAGGAATGCCAAAATCCCTACACATCCAGAAACCTAACCCTAGGAGATGAAGCACCAAAAGTCATGTGGGCCCCCTCTGGGTAAGTTAGTACATCAACTTCTTGGGGTCGTAACTTTTGCATATGATCTCCATTTTAGGCGTATGATAGCCCATTGGAATGGTATCTTCAAGGAGATTCATTTTGAAGGATCAATTATGACTTCAATTATCATTGAGAAGCTTGATCCTGAAAAACCTTTATTTAGGCC
This sequence comes from Picea mariana, assembly GCA_032191745.1. Classification (NCBI taxonomy): domain Eukaryota; kingdom Viridiplantae; phylum Streptophyta; class Pinopsida; order Pinales; family Pinaceae; genus Picea; species Picea mariana. Next base: position 70,605 of record JASDQU010100855.1, read on the forward strand.
CTCAAAATGGCCCTGGAAGTTAAAACTGCTAAAAATAGTAAATTGCCAAAATTGTCAGAAAACTATTTTGAGCCAGTTGGAAAAGGTGGATGGCCACCGATATCCACTTGGATCTATACTCCATTATTAGGAAGCAATGGTATCCATTTCATTTATTTCCCCCATCGGATGAGGAAATTTCTGCTGAATTTGGCCCCGGGTGAGCCACTTGCCTTGGTGCAGGAGCTGCCCTGCTTTGACGACTTGATAAAGCTAGATCCTTTGTTGTCGAGTGCCCTTGATATGTGTGTCCACAATATGATCGATGGATGCCTATTGTATGCAGTCGGGGTTGATCTCTATTGGTGTTAGCTGCTCTACTACGTCTGAGGTGTCCAATAATGGTGGGAGATAAGGGCGAAGGAGATCCATGTTGAACACTGGGTGGAGGCCAAGGAAAGGAGGAATGTTGAGATCAAAAGAATTATCCCACACAGACTTGGTGATGGTGTACGACCCATAACAGAGTGGGTGAAGCTTCCGATGGGGTTCTGTAAGACGTTCTTTCTGCAAGTGCAACCAAACTTTTTCTCCCACCTGAAACTTATGTGGCACTCGATGTTGATCATGGCGCTACTTGTACTTGTCATTGGACTTTTGTAAGATATCGTGAACCTGTTAGCGGATGTGCTAGATTCGCTCAATGAACCGGGTGGCTTTGTCAGCTTCAGTTGGAGCAGGAGATGAGTCGGTTGAGGTGACCGCAAGGGGAAGTGCTACATCTATGGGACCCAATGGTTGGAATCTCAACCCCACCTGAAAGGGGCTATGGCTGGTTGAGTTATGCAGGGATCAGTTGTAGCTATGTTGGACATAGGGAAGACTCTCATCCCATTTGAGAGGGTTCTTTGAATTATACATGCGATGGATATGCACAATTATTCGATTTACGACCTCGGTTTGGCCATCTGTCTGGGGGTGGAAGGGCGTGGATTTGGTGATCTTGGTGTCCAACAGTGACCAGAGGCTTGACTAGAATGTGCTAAGAAATAGACTATTCCGATCTGAGACAATGGTTAGTGGTATTCCAAAATGTACCCAGACTCATTCAAAGAAGAGCTTGGCAGTGGCCTCTGCTGTGATGTTATTCTTCCAGGCAACCAGAATCTCCATCTTAGAAAAGCGATCAACAACCAAAAAAACACATTCATTTCCCCACTTGGTGGACAGGGGGCCCGACATGTAGTCCATTGATATGGACTCCCATGGCCTGTCAGGAGTAGGAAGAGGGGTGTACATGCCCTGTTTCTTAGTGGTCGGTTTGGCAATAGCATAGGCAACACATAACTTGATATACTTGCTCATCTCCTGTTGAAGTTTCGGCCAATAGAAATGTTTCTGTAGCATCACCACTATATTTTCGATGCCAAAGTGTCCTGCCACCCGACTGTAGTGGGATTCCCAGATCAGATTTGCTCGCTCACTTGATGGAACAAAGATATTGCCTAGACAACACAACAACCCATCCTGAAGATGGAAATTATCGACAACTGCATTTGTACCCAACATTTGGTAGGTGGTGGCGAAGTCTGGGTCTGTCTCATAGAGTTGGGGCCATCCAGAGGTCTCATGGATGCAAGAGTCTAGCACCATGGTGAGTGCCGCAACTGGTGGTCTGCTGAGGCAATCAATGACGCGATTGGTGCTTCCTATTTTATACTTGATGTTGAGGTGGAATTGCTACAAGTATGTGGACCACTTTTGATGACGATAATTCTGCAGTTTTCCTTGTGTCTGCATGAACTACAGTGGCTTATGATCAATGTGGATGACTGTCTCCTTCCCAAGAATGTAATGTCTCCACTGGTGACAGGCTTGCATAATGGAGTAAATTTCTTTGTCATAAGTAGGGTACTTACGGACAACATCTGATAGTGTCTCACTATGATAGGCCACGGGGTGGTTGTGCTCAGTGAGAATGATGCCCACCGCATAATCTGAAGCATCTGTCTCAATCTCAGAGGGTTGTTGCAAGTCTGGTAGTGAAAGTACCGGGGCTAAGCACAAGTGCTGCTTCAAATCGTCGAAGACTTGTTGTTGGGACCAATCCCATGCAAATTTCACCTTACCACCACCCTTAGTTATTTGGCTGAGGGCCCATGCAATATGGGAGAATCCCAACATGAACCTGCGGTAGAAATTGGCAAGACCCAAGAAGTTTCGAAGCTCAGTGAGTGTGGTTGGGGATAGCCAGTCACGGATGACTTGAATCTTGGCCGGATCCACATGTACACCATGCTGATCAATTATGTAGCCCAGGTAATGGACCCTGTCCATGCCAAAGGAGAATTTTTCCAAGTTGGCATATAGCTTGTGCTGCCTCTAGGTGTGCAGAACCTATTGAATATGCTGTAAGTGTTCAACCCAAGTCTTGCTGTAAATGAGAATGTCATCCAGATACACCACTACAAAAGTATTGGTGAATGGTCGCAGGATATCGTCCATCATCCTCATGAAAGTGGTTGGAGCATTTTTTAAACCAAAGGGCATGACCAACCATTCAAAAAGGAATTCCTTTGACTTAAAGGCAGTTTTCCATACATCTATCTGTTCTGTTGGGACCTAGTGGTAGCCAGACTTCAGATCAAATATTACTAAAGTATTTGTCCCCCGTGAGTTGATCAAGGAGGTCGTCGATTCGGGTAATCAATGCAGAGTCGCCAGGTTCCATATTTCTTCTGTACCATAATGATTGGTCTCCCACAAGGTGATGAGATGGGACAGATGTGGCCCGTGTGGAGCAATTCTTGGATTTGTCACTTGATCTCCTCATTCTCTAACAAAGAGTGGTGATAGAATGGCTCATTGGGCAACAGTGCACCGGGGGTTAGATCGATGGGGTGCTTGACCTGGCAGTGCAGAGGTACCCCGATAGGTGAGGAGAAGATATCTGAGTATTCTTCCACAATCTTATCTACTTGCTTCTGCTGTGTGGAGAGGTTGAACACATAGACCTTAGATGTGGCTGTGATGTTTCACTGATTCTGAGAGCAAATCACGAAGAAGAAAAACTTCCCCATCTGAGAGATGACCTTCCTACATTACTTAGCAGAGATCAAGGAAATATCACTAGGTGGGATTGCCTCGGGTATCCTGTACAATTTCTTGTTCAAAGTAATAATAACACTACGAGGCCTAGACTCATATACAACATGACATTTCCATAAATAAGGTTGGCCCAAAATAACATCACAAACTTCAAGAGGAGCAACATCACACAATACCTCATCTTTGAAGGGCTTGATGCCATACGACAGTCGACACTGTTGGCTGACGTGAAGATTGCTTCCTTGGTGGAACCATCCAATGGTGTAGGGTTGTGGATGCGGTTTGTTGGCAAGTCCAGTTGCTTGATGACCTTTGTTGAGATGAGGTTCTTTTGGCTACCACTATCCATGATGAAGTGCAACGGGGTGCCTTTTACCCACATCTATGAATGAAAGATGCGTTCTCCTTCTTTCGACTCATTTGGTTCACCAAGCTGGAGGTTGGTGGTAGAAATGGTGGCATTAGGTTCCACGTCAATGATCCGTCTTCCCATTTATAGTTCTGTCTCAGATTCTGAACCCGCATCTGATTCAGAGGCTTTCACTTTGGCCACCAGTGACTACTTTGAGCGGCAGTTAGTAGTGTTATGCCAAGGGTTCTTATGGAAGTCACACCACTTCTCGGTATCTTTCTTTGTCTTTTTGGTGTCCTTATTTGCTTGTGGATAGGACTGGTTGTCCTGATACTATCCATATTTTCTTTGTCCTTTGTTTTGTGGGTTGGGGCCACCCTTTCCTAGATTTTTTTGTGTGGGGTTCCTAGGCCCAAATTGCCGCGTCTTTTATTTGAGCTTTTGCTCGATTTTGACGGCATATCGGTAGGCTACGCCCAACGATGAGATGTCCAAAAATTTCATTTCGGTCTGGATGTATCTATGTAGAGCACTGTGATACTTGAGCACTAGATGTCGCTCTGAATCTTTGATACCCATCTTGGTGCTCAAAGTATGAAAGATATTTGTGAAATTTGGCACTGCTTGGTCTCTTTCTTGCCGCAGTGTGGTCCATTTGGTATACAAGTCACCATAACTTCCGATAGGGTAGTATTTTTCCTTAATAGCATCATTGAAGGATTCCCAGGTGGTCATGACTATAAATAATGAGGGTTCCTCTGTTTCCTTTTTCTCACAGAAAGTTTCCCACCAATCTTTGACATGGGGAACGACTTTGAGGAGCGCAAATGTAATCTTTTCTCTATTCGAAAAGTTATGGACAAAAAAATACCCTTCTAGTAGATTCAACCACTTGTCTATAGCATCTGCGTCTATCTAACCTTAAAATATAGGAATATCGAAGTTTATTTGTATCTTGAAGGGGGTGGTGCCTCTTCTCGAAGAAGATGCGTCACCTGTTGGTAGCCATCGAAAGATTTGTGTGAAACTATCGATCATATCGTTCCTTTGTTGCGTGAGGGCTTCCTCAATCAACAATTTGAAAGGATCTTCTGTCCCAACATATTTATTTTCTCCTTCCATGAGAGATCGCTTGGGCGTGTGAGAGCTTTTTTCCTCAAGAGAAACAAGCTCGAGACACAACTCTTTGTACTCTGACCTCGTTGGGGACATGCATTAAGACGACAAGGAGCAGACCACTTTGATATCACTGATCCAGATTTTATGAGAAGATCGAAATGACTACAGATTATTAATAGGTGCTTAACACAAAATAACATATATACAATAAAAATGGTTTTCTATTCAATAAGGAAATAAGCTAAAACTGTAAAATGCAATGGAAACAAGCTTGCTAGAATGGTGGCGGCTTATCTCTGAGAAGAGATGTGACAACTGTGCTCATTCGCAAGAAGATGATTACAATGAGGCTATGAAGGCCTTTTTACAATAAACAAGAATTCCAAAAACCCTAGACATCCAAAAACCTAACCCTAGGAGAATAAGCGCCAAAATTCATGTGGGCCTCGTCTGGGTAAGTTATTACATCAACTTCCCGAGGTTGTAACTTTTGCATACGATCTCCGTTTTAGGCATATGATAGCCCGTTGGAAAGGTATCATCGAGGATATCCATTTTGGGGGATCAATTATTACTTTGTATATCATTGAGAATATCTATCCCGAAAAGCCTTTATTTAGGTCCTCAAAATGGCCCCGAAAGTTAAAATTGCTAAAAATAGTAAATTGCCAAAATGGTCAAAAAACTGTTTTGAGCCATTTGGAAAAGGTGGGTGGCCACCGATATCCATATGGATCATCATCCCTATTAGTTTGATGTTTTTTATGAATGAATCATCATTAATAATCGAGTGATACTCATCCCAAAATAACTGTCAACAATAAGATTTGTTTACTCTCTTATCTCTGATTTTTAGAATGCATAAAGCACCTTTAATTATCTGAAAACATTCGATCCAATATGAATGTCAACCGTTATATTCCTCGATATAGGTCGTCAAATATTTTGGGATCAACTTACTAGATTAAAAGTCGAGTTATTCTCTAGCCAAAATACAATATTAACCATGAAATTCAACCTGCAAAGATCTTCCATTAGAATCAAGAAAGACATTTAACTTCAATCATAAATAAAAAAAATACAACAGTAGCCATTCCTAGGTTTCTCATAGGTGACTACAAGTAGGAAATTCTTGTAGTACCTAGGGTAGATAATAGATCTTAGTCTTAGCTCCCTTGGAGGTTTCTCATCTTCACCAGAGACGTTTCACCTTGGTTGATTGTTTCATGGAAGGTTATTATAGCTATTAATTGCACCTTCATTAGTTGGCCTTGGGATCTCTCTACCCTAGGGTTGATTTCCAGAAGGATCTATTTTTCAGATCTTCATTAATCAAGATTTAAGGATTTTGTGACCTTTGAGATTTTTTTATTTTTATTTATTTATTTTTTGAAAGGGTGTGCTTTCTTGTGGTTTACCTTTAGGGATTATTATATAAAATGGTTGATTAGTGTCATTGTTTGGTATGTGTTATATTCTTTGCACGATTGTGGGTCCCCTTATTAGGGGATTCAGGGGCGGAACCCCTGATTTTTTTTCCAGGGTTTATTCACTAAATTTTTGGGCAGTCTTTCACCCTTGGCGAGAGTGGTTTTCCACCTTTGGTGGTTTAGTCATGCATGATATTTCAACCCATGGTTTTCTAATTTTTGTTTTAAGGAATTAAGGTTGTAATCTAATCCAAGTCAATGGATTAGGGGTTTTTTGGATGTTGTGAGATCATATATATTGTATTGTAAACAATGAAGTTGGATTATGAATATAATTAGAGGTGTGACACTAAAACATGTTGTTGGTTTTCCCAGTTGGGTTTCCAGGGTAAATATCGATGTATATGTGTGATTGCAATTGATTTCTTTTCTGTGTTAAGAATCTATGTGTTCAGTGCATTATTGTAAAAGGTTTAAAAGTTATAGTCATGCATAATTGGACTTAGGTTATTGATTGATTGAACTTCACTTTTCTTTGTTTAGTTCTTATTGTGTCAAGCTAGTTGACTAATCACTCCCTTGATCCTAGAGGAATTAGGATCTTTCTCTTGAGATTATGGAACTACCTTTTGTGAAGCATTGGTTGTCTATTCCAAATCACCTCTCAATAATATATGAGAATGAAACACATATTACTTTGAATAATACTCTTATTGAATAACCTATTGAACAAAATATTAAAGAATTTTTGGTTGAAGGGTTAGACAATTAAGTTGCATGGCCTAAATGGAGTCACTTTTCTCCTAATCTGGACAACTTTGCACCAAATATATGTGTAATTAAAAATTCTCCTCCAATCAATTTTAATCCTCCTTTAACCAATTCATAGGGTCTCATACTTGTGTAGGTGGGTGTTTCCACCAAGAGATTTGTTTTTGAATCTTTTGTTTGGAATGGAAAATTTTGTTGGTTCATTAGGTTCAAGGGTTGCAAGCCCCACTGTTTCTAGTGTTCATGTTGGGGGCCTCAATGTTTCAATGGTCTCAATGATTGGAAGAAGTAAACCTTCTGTTAGCATTTCCCAAAGTGGAGAGAATGCATGCTTGGGGATCTCATTTGTAAGAATGAATATCCCATATTTAGGTTTTCCTAGATTTGTACAATCAATTGGGGGAACCAGTTCTAGATTCATATTTGGGAGCAAAAATGTTCTAAAATACAGATTTGTTGTAGGAATCATGTTTAATCCTACTTATAATATTCCATTTTGAAGTACATTTGTTCCTAATATGGATTTTCCTTTTGGAGGGAGTTTTAATCCAAGAACTTTGTATTGAATGAGTGAAGGTCTTGTTACTAGTGGTGGAAATATCATTAGGGAAATATGATGGGTCACAATGTGGAATATAGTGGGATTTCAAGTCCATATTATATCAATTCTACTTTCTTTGTCACAACTCAGTTTCCATTCTTAGATACATTAAATTCACTTGATTTGTCTCACCTTACAAATGAACCAATTTTCCATGATCTAACATGGTATGATATCCCAACAAAGTTTCCCTAGACATTCCAAAGTTTGAAGGGAAGTTTGGAGAAGATCCATCCAACCACATAATGATTTTTCACTTATGGTGTTCTTCGAACTCGTTGACGGATGACATAATTCATTTTCATCTTTTCCATAGAAATGTAATAGTTATTTCCACCAACTGGTGCATTAAGTTTCCTCATGCTTCCAATAATAACTTTCCATTGTTGGAAATGGCATTTTTAATGCCCTTCCAATTGCCTATTCACTATGAGACTAGAACATAGTTCTTAACATTGTTTAGACAAAACACTTCCACTCACATTCATATCATATTCATGAGTGGAAGAGGATATATCGAGTAATCAAAGTTAGGATACAATATTGTCTATTAATTGATTGTTTTTTCATGTCATTGTTTCCAAGTATTTCTAAATATGTATCCTTGTCAGGTGTAGATATAGAAGAAAAGGTCATCCTTAAGGGCCAACAATTGGAATTAATTTATTACTAGTCTCATATTATATATGATATTATCCTAAATTCTCTGTGATGCAATGATGACACTATGCATCCAATGCTAGGACCTCATGTTGATGGCATGATTGGTTTTGTCAGAAATATTGTAGTTAACTAGGTGGTGGCTCGAATGGGATAAATGTCCATAAACACTATTCTATTGGAGACTATGTAGTACACTCAACCTACCTCATGTTTTGTCTAGATATATTATGTCCATACAATTCATTCTATGAACCTAAGAGGCAAGGAATAACCTAGAGGTAAAAAAGAAAATAAAAACGAATTCTAATTCTACACAAGTAGATGTAACATCTAATGACACAAGCAATGATTCTAGGGGAAACAAAGAAAAGAATAAGTTGAAATTCCCTTGTAAGATTTTCAAAAGAGATCACCTTACTCACTAATTCCCCAAAATGGAGAACCTTCAATGATGTATCGTTCGGTGGGAATCTCAAAAACATACTATTCTTACAAATCCTTTCCTCCTAAATAATAGAAAATGGTTGTTGGTAACCTTGTACCTCTGCAAGGGGGGAATTAGGTACCCCTCTACAAGGATCTAGTACATCAGATGACAAATTTTACATTTGTGATAAGAACATTAATCTTTAGACTAGAATTTGTAATTATGATGCTCCTAAGACTAGATAATCTAAGAAGGAAACAACTATGTCATAGTTGAGTGGCCCTATACAAATAGAGAAGCCATATATTCATACAATTCCTTGCCCCCAAATGTTGTATTAAGAGAGTATGAACATAATCCTAATGCTTGAACTACTCAAAATTAAAGTATTATTAAATATATATCTCAAGCACTTTGTGCCATGTATATACTAGAATCATTTCAGGGTATTCCCCTGTAGTGAAAGGAATTATTTAATGCAATTAGTGGGATTGATCTCTATCATGCTTGATTAATGACATTGATCTTGACCAATCTAGGACTAGAATTCCTCACCATGTTTCATTTCATATCCAAATATATTTATGCGAGAAAAACATTTTAGGATGTGTGGTTGATGAGGAGCATTAGATAAATTTTGAGCTCTAAAATGGGCCTCCTAAGGAAAATAATAAAATAAGAGTTATAAATTTTCAAAGGGAATTTTTTTTTTCTTTCCCTCCAAAACTATTGATCCTCATGGTTGACATAATCATCTTAAATCTTATTGGTTCTTTTAAATTTGATTTTGATAGCACGTTTTTTGTTTTGAGGCCCATTTTATACCTCACAATTTCTGTAATGCTTCTACTTGCATGATGTATTTATCCTGTTGGAGGGATTTAGGTTATCCTGAGCTTGTTCCTTTGGTCATGTTTTTAAAACAATTTGATGATGAGTCTTTTAAACTACACCGAATTATCCCTATCCTTCTAGTATAATTTGGGGGAAAAACCATTTCAATTGAGGTAGAAGTAGTGCATGCTCCTCTCAACTACAATATTTTCTTGGGAAAGAGTTGGATGTATGTAATGATTACAATATTTTTGAGTGATTAAATTCTCTCATCAAGGTAAGATAGTCACATTCGACTAGCTAAATTTTTATGTGTTTGATTCTAGTTATAAAGCTAGGATGAATGTTCCATTAATGGGTGATTAGAATGTGTCATTTGAAAGCATTAGAGTTGGGATACTTAAAGATTCATCTCTTACATGTAATTTTCATCTCCATCTATTGGTTTGTTATGTAGCCTCTGCATCTATACACTTTTTTGTAACCCTTGAGATGTTTCTGGCTAGGAAACTATGCCAAGGAATTTGTTTTACTATTGATTGAATTTAATTTTGATTTTCTGTCCTAAAACATAATATTTTACTGTTTCACCTTATGTTGTGATTGTTGATCTTTAATAAATAAATATCATAACTTGACGGGAAAGATTTCAGTATCTTAGACAACTTTAGATTTTAAGTGAATGCAATAAGAATTTTAAGAAACAAAATTGAAAGCTTAACAATGTATCCAATTTGAATAAATATTATTTAACTTTCAATAGTAGAAATTACAAAAAAAAATGTATCTGATTTAAAGTTATACTAAATGAATAGAAATGAAGATTTCATCACTATTCATAGGGCATACTAATTGAAAACATAGGTCCAATTGATACTTACAATATAATTGAAGAAGTCCATGAATTTATGATTCCTTTGTAATTGTAACATCGACGGTCGTACCAAGTTGTTACATTTACAACATCCGATACATATTTAAAGAAAACAATTATGAAATAGTAGAACCACGTGATAACAAGAAAAACATAAACTAAAACAAAGAAATCTAGAATCACTCAAGTTCTGTAAATGTATAAATTTTATTAAAAATCTCAGTCTTTTTCCCAGACAAAAACTTGCCCCCTTTACATCAAAGTTTCTTTCTTTTATATAAAAATGAGTATAACCACAAGTGGTTATCAAGAGCTATTTTTTAGCCGCAAAATTACAACAACAAATTTGAATTTACAAAGAAAATAATGAATACATTCAAGCTTGAGATTTGCCCAAAATTGTCTCCTAATTTTTCTTCAGCTGTTTTGATGACTCATTATGTTAGCAACTGAATTAGAAGTCGCCAATTTTCACTTGATGGATAATTGAAAGCCATCATATTCCCATTTGAAATATCCAATTCTATGTACTTCTCATATGAAGGGGGATTTGAGAACATATTTTTAATCTACCACATTAAATAGAAATCATCTATGAGGATATCCACTATAATTTGTCCTTTTAAGACTTCAGTCATTTCTTGAAATTTATCCTCATTTTCTCTAACTTTGAACATGTCTCTTATATAACTTTCAAATGTTAAAATCCTTCCTTTATCATCCCATGCTGAAGGAAATCCCAATTTTACCAAGTCGTTGAACTTATTGGTAAAAAATTCACTATTTCTCTTAACCAATATGCATTTATTTTGTGCTTGTTGTATTAAAATTCTTTTGTGAAAATTTTCTTTTTTTTCCATTACCATTGCAATTCTATATTTTATCCCTTTATTCTTCAATAATTCTTTTGAGTTAGAATTAATAAATTTGATAATTCTTGTAGCCACTTGAGGTCTGGTTCCCAATTCTTGAAACGCTTGTTGAATAGCTTTGTATGCTTCATCAGTCAAAGAAACCTCTTCTCCAATTATTTTGAAATAATCCTAGAATTTACTAATCTCAATGATTATTTGGTCCCATCTAATATGTTTGGCTCCTACTAGATATGGTCTTCTAGTTACACCGAAGGTGTTTATAAGGGAAGGTTATTTCTCGAATTTTCGTCGTCTATCCTTATCCAATTAAGGAGAACCACCTGTTTGACACATTGAAAACCGTTAACCACTTCTTCTTCACAATTAACCCTTTCTGTGTAACCTGTTTGACAGATTGAAAACCGTTATCCACCTCTTCTTCGCAATTAACCTTTTCTATGTTTCTTTTCGACCTTTGAATTTCGAGAGATTAAATCACTTTTCTTCCCCTTTTAATGTTGCATTTTCAGACTGTATGTTGTTTTCAGATTGTGTTTCTTTTCTACCTTTAAATTTTGAGATATCAAATGAATTTTATTCCCCCTTTAAATGTTGTGTTTTCAGACTGCTAAGAAGAGATCAGTTCACACGAGTATTTGGGGGTTCTCCTTAGGGTCTTCTTCAGAAKACTGCACCTCACGAGAGACAAAACAGAGGGAGAAACCTCAGATTGATCTATGCACACCCACTCTCATGGAGGCCTGAGAGTCCGATGAGATGATGGACATGTTGATGAAGCCAATTTTTYCTTGGATGAATTGAAGCCTAGATAGTCCCTGAGGATTCAACATGGAAGCCCTGTTTCTGTGCTTTAGATTTTCAGTATTATAAAAAGAATGTACCCTTCATGAAATCAATTGGGCCTATTACCAATTTTAGTTTAAGTTTTAAATACTGCAACTCTTTGAGACGATCCTCTCCACTGAAATCTCAAATCCCAAGTAGCGGTTAACATTTTAAAACAATTTTGGTATCTGTAACCCATAGGTTATTGAATCCAAAACCCTTAAGAACAAAATGTAATTCTGCACGCACCAATATTTTGCAATAAAGAAAACTGCTACTGATAGGAAGAGAATTCCAGGTTCATTCATTTTTATGCGAATCTAAAGCTCCTCGATAATATTTTTGGAGATTTTCATCTTCTTGGTAGAACCGTTGTAGAGCTCTTCGAGAGTGCAAGGTAATTTATAAATGGAATCGAGCCTTTTCATCTTGCTACATCCAACTGTCAAGCACCTCTAGTTGTTAAGGATATAACCCCTCATGTAGGTAAAATAATATATTCCGATGTAATAAAGGTCAATATTAATAAGGCCTAGCAATAAGGAAGAATAAGTCCAATGTAAGAAGACCTAATAGAAGCTTCTGCTTCTAGAATGATCTTCCTCTAGATGATTCTTTTGATAGATATATTTAGTATAAATATGAGTCAAAGGTATGAGAAATTTTGTCTTGGATATTATTGTAATAGAGCTTTGCTCTGCTAGAGGTTTCCCCCTTGAAGAGGCAAGTGAACATTGCTCTCAGTAATCAAAGTTCTCTTTCTGGTTTTATTCTGGTATCATTTTGGTATTATTGTGGTGTTTTTCTGGTTATATTGTTGGTCATCTTCCATTTCTATCATTTTATTTCTATTCTGCATACTTTTTCTATCTGGAATATTACAAGTGGTATCAGAGCACTTTTCTCGATATAAAATTGTGGTTTATTTTTTTCCAGGGTAGAGACATATTCCGACGTCTTTAAGCTACAGAGATCTATCGTTACATGCATAAACCCGAGGTCGAGGATTCATACATGCAAGAAATACAAGTGGTACTTAAGTGCACATTTGTTGGCCACCCTTGTAACCCTTGTTGGTACCCCTTCGGGTGGTAGCGCATCAGACAACACATGTATACAGATCAACCTAGATTTCCTGAAGCCCTCTTTTGATAAACCGAT
>JASDQU010100855.1:83841-99822 GCA_032191745.1 Picea mariana
TGGGGACGAAAAAAAAAAAAAAAAAGCAAAAAAAAACAAGATCTATTGCCACGCAACTATGCCTCTGACACTCGAGTTGCCAAATCATTACACATTTCTTCTTGATTAAGTATTTGGGAATTTCATCACCGCAGTATTCTTCAGAATGGAGTATAACCCCGTAGGTGTTTAAAAAAAAAAAAGTCTGGATCCGGTTGCACCATTATTTGAGACCTATTCCGTTGGATTTCTCTCTCCACCCTTATCACATTCATACCTATCATTTTTAAGAATTTTTTTTGACCCCACCTGCCCCTTTTTGGTTTCCTTGTCATCATGGCCCATACCCGTAGCCAAGATTTGGAAGCTCACGTCAATACCTTGCAATCTAATTTCATAGAGACCCAACAAGAAGTGAGACAACTCAGTGCCAATATTTCCACCATCAATAAAAACATGAATTCCTCCATCGCCGCCTTAATCGAGGAAATCAAATAAGACCTCAAACAAGACATTACTACCCATCCTGAATCTATCACTAGAATTATCTGCACCAATCTGCATATCCCTGCAGATCCTCCCTTATCTGACCCACCTTTGCATACCGCAGCTGAAACTTACTCCCATTCCCATAATTTTCAGCCCCATCACTTTCAGCGTGATCTACGCCTTCCGCGTGTGGATGTGACCAAATTTGATGGCTCGGATCCCACTGGATGGGTAACTCAAATGGAACATTATTTCTCTTTGTACGACATTACATATGAGTTGGAAAAATTCTGGTATGGTGTTCTCCATCTAGATCAAGAACGTTGGCAATGGTGGCAATGGAGAAAAACTGCCCACCAAGGGATGTTGCTTGGACACACTTTGTGGTAGAGATTTATGAACTCTTGACACTGACACCAACCATTTAGGCCATTTGAAAAAGTTGAAACAATCTGGCACAATGAAAGACTTTATAGCTTCTTTTGAGCTAATGGATTTTCGTACAGAGGGCATGTCTGATGCTTTTTTCTGAGAATGTATTATCAGTGGCCTCAAGGATGAGATTCGTGCCCATGTCCTCATGGATCAACATCATATTTGGGTGGAGTATACTAAAAGAGATAAGGAAGCACAACAATTTGTCTCTTCTCAAAACTGGAAACCCTCCTTTATTCCTCGCACTAAACCAATAAATCCCACTCCTCCTTCTACTCCACTAAAGATCCAAAAATTGACCAGGGCCAAAATGGCTGAATGCCAACTCAAAGGCCTTTGTTATAATTGTGATGACAAATATTTTCCGAGACACAAGTGTAAGGAACGAAATCTTTTTATGGCCATCTTGGAGGATGTTTCAAAAGAGGATGTTGAAGCTCCCCTTGTGTCTGTGTCACCTGAACCCACTGACATAACCCCTATCGAAGTAGAACCGATCATTTCCCTAAATGCTCTCACTGGCTTCTCTGCTTGCCAAACCCTCAAGCTAGTTGGTTACATCAAGCATAGGAAGGTCATCATTCTTGTTGATAGTGGAAGCACCCATAATTTTATTCATCGCCGCATTGACCAAGAAACTAATTGCTATATCCGCGTAGTCAATAATTTCCAAATCATGATTGCCAATGGCAGGTCCATGAAATGTGGAGGGTATTGTGAAAATGCGCGTCTCCAAATTGGTGACTACCACCTAAAATCTCATATGTTTTCTATCGACATGGGTGGTTGTGACATTGTGTTGGGTGCAGACTGGCTAAGGAATTTGGATCCCATTCTCATGGATTTTAAGGAGTTAACCATGCAATTCGACCAGGAGGGCCTAGAATATAAGTTCCAAGGCATCAAGGTAGGTTCCCTTGAGATCATTATTTCCCATCGCATGGAAAAGCTACTCTAAAAAGGTCATTCTAGCGTTATTTCCCAACTCCATGCCATACAAGCAACTGATACACCCTCTGTGCCACAAGACCTCCAATCCATCCTCTCTAAACATCAAGTGATTTTTTCCATTGCCCAGGGACTGCCTCCTTCCTGTGGTGTTCATGATCATTCCATTCCCCTTGTCTCAGGAAGCCTTCCTCCCAATATCTGTCCCTATCTCACCTCTTTTCCCCAAAAAATGAAATTGAGAAAATGGTTCAAGAACTGCTCAACGCAAGTGTTATCCACCATAGAACGAGCCCCTACTCTTCTCCTGTGGTCATGGTCATTAAGAAAGAAGGTTCTTGGTGCATGTGTCCTGACTTCCGCGCCCTCAACAAACTCACCTTTAAAGAAAAATTTCTCATTTCTGTCATTGATGACCTCTTGAATGAATTGAGTGGTGCCCAGTTCTTTACTAAACTTGATCTTCGTTCTGGATACCACCAGATCCGTATGAAAGAGACAAACATTCCTAAGAATGCCTTTAGAACTCATGAGGGCCACTATGAGTTTTTGGTCATGCCCTTTGGCTTGTGTAATACTCCCTCCACTTTCCAAAGCCTCATGACTAGGTCTTCCGTCCTTTTCTCCATCATTTTGTCTTAGTTTTCTTTGATGATATCCTCATCTATAGAAAAACCTAGACATACCATCTTGCTCATGTGGATCGATTTCTCCATCTACTCTCTCAGCACCAACTTTTCCCGAAACAATCTAAATGTGCTTTTAGTGCCTTAGAATATGAGTACTTGGGTCATCTTGTTGGAAATGATGATGTCAGGGTGGATCCTAAAAAGATTGAAGCTATGCAAGACTGGCCTCACCCAAAGACTCTCAAAATATTGCATGGATTTTTGGGCTTAACAGGTTATTATCACAAGTTTGTTAAGAATTATGGAAAGATTGCGACACCTCTCACTGCACTCCTTAAAAAGAATTCTTTCACTTGGACTCCAGCAGTTGCTCAGGCTTTTCAAACCTTGAAGATGGCCATGTGCACCACTCTAGTCCTGACCCTTTTTGATTTCACATAGACCTTTGTCCTGGAATGTGATGCTGCAGGGAAAGGAATTGGCACTATCCTTATGCAAGAGGGTCAACCTTTGCTCTTTACTAGCAAATAACTGTCTGAGCGAAATTTAGGAAAATCAATCTATGAAAAGGATTGGCTATTTTGCATGTCGTTGATCTTTGGCGCCCTTATCTGTTGGGGAAACACTTCCAAATTAAGATAGATGATCAAAGCCTCAAGTATTTTCTAGAACAACAAATTTCCTCCTCAGAGAAACAAAAATGGGTGACTAAGCTCTTTGGATATGATTATGAGATCATTTACAAGAAAGGCAAAGACAATGTGGTTGCGGATGCACTTTCCTAAAAATATGAAGATGAAGGGTCCCTTTTTTCTCTCTCCTTCATTGTACCAGATTGGCTCCAAGCTGTTCGCCAGGAATGGCTACACGATTCCAAAAGTTCGCATCTAATACAACAATTGCAGTCCAATTCTCCAGTTTCCCTAGGGTACTCTTAGCTCCATGATGAGCTTCGATACAAAGACCGTTTGTATTTAAGTAAACAATCAAAACTTAAATCCATGGTACTTTCTGAGCTTCATGCTGCACCCATAGTTGGGCACTCCGGGTTTACCAAAACCTATGACAAGGTCAAACGTTCTTTTTTCTGGGATGGTATGAAACAAGACGTTCGTAATTTTGTAGCTGAATGTGATATGCGTCAACGCAACAAAGGAGAAACTATCAAATATCTTGGCACACTACAACCGCTTCCGATTTCACCTGCTATTTGGCGGGATATCTCTATGGATTTTATTGTCAGCTTACCTATATCAAGAAATAAATCAGTCATCATGGTGGTAGTTGATTGTCTTTCCAAGTATGCTCATTTCTGTTCTCTTCAATACCCATTTACAACATCCACTGTGTCTCAAATTTTCATGGATCAGGTCTTCAAGCTTCATGGCATGCCACATTCTATTGTTTCTGATCGCGACCCAACTTTCACCAGCAATTTTTGGAAAGAACTATTCAAGCTACAAGACACCCAATTGCATCTCAGAACAACTTATCATCCCCAGAATGACAGTCAAACTGAAGTTGTCAACAAGTGTTTGGAAACATATTTGAGGTGTTTTGCCTCGGAAAAGCAAAATCAGTGCAACTAAGCTCCATCTTGTTTTTCATGTTTCCTACTTAAAGAAGGTGATTGGAACTAAGTGCCAAACTCAAACCAACCTTCCTGAGTTGGACGAAGAAGGCTCCATTTGGCTACAACCACAAGCAGTTTTGGACCACCGTTAGCGTCGTCCGCTTCATCGAACCATCAAGGAAGTGTTAGTCCAATGGAAATATACAACTCCAACAGATGCCACTTGGCAACCATCTACCATTCTGCAACAATTTCCACATCTCAATCCTTGAGGACAATGATGTTTTTAAGGGGGAGGACATGTTAGGGACATAACCCCTCATGTAGGTAGAATAATATATTTCGATGTAATAAAGGTCAATATTAATAAGGCCTAGCAATAAGGAAGAATAAGTCCAATGTAAGAAGACCTAATAGAAGCTTCCGCTTCTAGAATGATCTTCCTCTAGATGGTTCTTTTGATAGACATATTTAGTATAAATAGGAGTCAGAGGGTATGATAACTTTTGTCTTGGATATTATTGTAATAGAGCTCTGCTCTGCTGGAGGTTTCCCCCTCGAAGAGGCAAGTGAACATTTCTCTTAATAATCAAAGTGCTCTTTCTGGTGTTATTCTGGTATTATTTTGGTATTATTGTGGAGTTGTTATGGTTATATTGTTGTCCATCTGCCATTTCTATCATTTTATTTCTTTTTTGCATACTTTTTATATCTGGAATATTACACTAGCTGATCTATCAAGCACCTTCAGTTGTCAAGCATTTTTTCTACCTACCTCCAACGATTGAGCATTTTCATCTGGCGGTTTCGTACGAAATTGTTTCTTCGTACTTCTTTCCCTTTTCCCTTTTTTGACTAAATAGTGACCTACAACTACTATGGCCTATCAAAACCTTTGATGGGAAATACATGCATTTCCTTTGATCCATGAATAATTTAATTCATCCTGACCGCAAGCTGGTTGTGAAATTCTCTCGCAAAAACCCTATAACCACGATGTTAGAGACTAGCGAATAGAGGGTTTGATGGAAACTTGGGGCGGGCATGAATGGTTTTATCTCCAACAAATTCGTTTGCTTTAGCTGCTCCTCACCACCACCCCAAGACGGGCCATGGCGAGCCCCCCTCCTCACTGCCAAAGACCCCGATTCCCAAATACAAGGAGCATTTTTCGGCCAACTACCAATCCATTAACCTTAGAGGAGGGAATTGAATCCCGAACCCACAAGAAGAAAATGTAAGTCTACATGCATCAATATTTTGCAACAAACCAAACAATTTCATATACAAAAACCAACAAAGATCAAAATAGCATTTGAGATTTTATAAATGAATCTTTAAATAAGTTGTACCATTGAGCTTCTGTAGCAGTCGATGTTTTGAAGCGGCTTTGGATTGAAAAACAATTCTAGTACTCTTTACTAGAGACCGATGGTGGCAGCAATAAATAAGTTGTACCATTGAGCTTCTGTAGTGGTCGCTATTTTGAAGCGGCTTTGGATTACAAAACAATTGTAGTAATCTTTACTAGAGACCGAGGCTGGCATCATAACTTAAATAATTTCCAATAACACATAACCCAATGTCACAACCACATCCAACCACAACACATTAACAATTGAATCATATGGTGGTAGATTAGATCGCCACTCAAACCAAACCAAGGTACTGGCGTTTTTAATTAGTTTACTGTTTTTTCTTGATTTCTTAACCAAAAAAAATGTCTTTGGAGTTTAAGTGAACTGAATCTTGTAACTAAGTTTTAGTTTTACCTCAATCTTTCCAATCTTCCACAACATGAAGTTTCTTTGTCTTCTCAAGCCCCTCGTTGCACTGCTATTAAATTAATGAATCACTTCTTCTTTTATCAATATGAATGTGCCTATGAGTACTTAGATTGAATACGAAGTTGCCCAATAAACAGATAATGTGTTTATTCTTCTTGTTGATGAAGAGGAAGATAACTTCTAAATTGAAAATGAGGTGAGAAATCAGACAGATCGCCCCATGTAGGATATATTCTCAAGAAGGCCTACACACTCAAACTAAGTTGCATTAAGGAATTTTTGCATAATAAGATAAAGAAATGATAGAGATAAATAAGCATCATATCACTAAGAAGGATGTGTCAAGTGATACAAAGGGCCTAAACATTACTTTTTTTTTGCATTGAATTTCTTAACTTTCAACTTTTAGTAACATTTAAATTTCAACTACACATAGAAAAGCATCATGTTGGGGTCGAATCAAGACAAAACAAACCTTAGCTTTTGAACACTATGTATGATTCCTTAAAACCTAAAACACCAAGTAAAATGATGAAGGTTGTTTTTATCATGCAAAAAGAGTAAACTTTTAGTTTGGATGTGCTTCCATGCTCTATTTCCATCAATAAATTTTATTTGAATATGTCTTCCAATGCATGAATCCAATTTTCAATTTTACCCAAACGTCTTATAGTGCTAAGAGCCTCTAAATTATGGGAGAGTGAGCATCGTCATGGCTTGGGTGGTTTACATTGGTTTCTTACATAATTTGTCTTAATGTGTTTGGACGCAATGATGATTCCTTCCCCGTTTTACATTCTTAATTGTGATATTGCATAAAATAAATACCTTGTTTGAAGTTGTGCTTGGCTGGAATAATATTTTGTTTCTTCCTACCTCCTACCCATTTGATTTATTTACATTCAACACCCATCAATTGCTTAAATTGATCAAAGTGGATTGTCACAAATGAAGCTTGCAATAAGTCTAATCGGTGGCATGAAGGTTATAGAAGCAAATCAATTCATTCTCACGATCAATTTGTTTCTTTTGTTGTTGCAGGTCAAAATCTCTTGATTCATCCAATTTCACACAAAGGTTGTATAGGCTTCACGATATTTAAACAATGTAACCGACCCAATTCACTTTGGTTTTTCTTTTCCCCTACTTCGGGGGTATGCTAGTTAATTTATTCTTCAATTTCTCCTTTTCTCCCAACATCTTAGCCTTCAGTTTATGGTATTGATCAATGATTTTGTCTTTGTCTTTTAGTTTCTCTCTGAAAGCCTTGATCTCATCCTTTTGTGTAGAAACTGATTTCTTCATCTTCTCAATATCAACTCCTTTCAGATTGAGTTCTGATAATGCTTTGTCCAATTCCTTGGATGGATCTATTGGCTCCATAGACTGTGAAGAAGGCACTCCTTTCTTCAAAGCTTCAATTTGTTTTTCATACACTTCCATATGATATCTCATTGGTACTATTTTCCTTAGAAAATGATTCTTTTCCTACTGCATTACCTATAACTCCGGAGTCTGAACATGGTCAATTTTAGGTGTGTTGAGCTTTTTCTTCAATGCTTGAATTTCAATGTCTTTTGTTTTCATAAGGGCTTGTATTGATGTTTCATCTTGTGGATTTGATCCTAAGTCAATTACCCATTGTTCAAGATCTTCAACTCTCATTTGTTTAGTTCTATTTGCAAGCTGGTCTTGTCTTAGTTGATTCTTAATATTCCCATTCATAGTTTTTGATTTCTTCATTCCAAGAGAAGTTATCATAACATCTATGTTAAACATTTCTCTAGTATGCCTGTGAATATCCATATTATCAACAAGCTGAACTACATTTAGATCAATGGAGATATTAGTGACCTTATTCTGATATTTTGATTCCAATACTACTATATTTAATTTTCCCTTTTCATAATCCATAGCAGACAACAATCTTGTTTGAGATGGATCTTTTTGGGAAGAATGTCTTGCTTGATATTCACACCCTTTTTCTTGATTTCCATGAATTGATGAAAATGATCAGCTTGCTTTTATTTATATGCATCCAATGTTTATTTTTCATTTTGATTTCCTGAGCTTTGAATATTTTCCGATGATAAAAAATTCTACAACCACTGCAGGTTCTATTTTTAATGGTTATGATTCATCTTGTAATATTTTATCTTTGTTTTCTTCTTGTTCTTCTTTTTCTTCCTCTTAGTTGAATTTCCTTCCTCTGTCTCTGACATTTTTTGAGCTAACCCTGCACCCTTCCTTTTGTGTTTTTTCTCAAATTGTTGAGGAGTCTTTGTTACTCGTGATTTTGATGGTTGATCTGGAACTTTTTCTTGGACTTGTAAATTACTCTACACAACCTCCCAATTGTCTTGGTTATACAACAACTCCAATTGTGACTTTGGTTTATGCTAATAAGGAGTTGATCCAAACCCAATTCTTCTTATTGAGATGATAGAATGAGGATCATAGATCCACATATCACCTTGTTGGAATCCCATATCCCGAAGAAGCTTTTCTCCATCCTGCAAGGCTACTCTAGTGTTGAAAATGAAAGGACCTACTTCCTTTTTCAACTTAAAGTTGACTTTATGATTTTTTGATGCAAAATGGATTTGAATGGAATTCAATATTTTCCTTATGAACTCCAAAGAAAAAATATTAGGTGTTAAGAATCTAGGTAAAAGAAAAGGTTGTTATTTAGGACCATAAACCCTAATATTTGTGTGATTTTCAAACAAGTACCAATCCCCAACCTTTTTATCAGGACTCAATTGTAATAGTCTCTTGCATTCTAGAAATTTCTTAGGAGGATATTGATCATGAATAATTTCATAAGATAAAGACATAAAATTATTGATAAATTATGGAAACCACACATTTTGAAATTTCTTTCTAACCAAAGTAGTCCAATGGATGACTTATGGGTAAACCATTTCATATTCAATTTTTAATTCAAGGTGTTGAAACCTAATTACTTGATAGTATAGAAAAAGACATACCAAATAATATTGATATCTAAAACACCTGGTGGTCTCACATTTTGACTGTTGAAGAGGAATATTATCAGCTAAAAATTGGGCATAGTTCAAATTAACCAAGGGATTTACTGAGGGTGGGAAAATATATGTCATGAAACGTAGGATGTACTCATCAACAATTTAGTCTTCATCGTTTCCTATAATTGCAGTCAATATTGTAATTATTTTCCTGGATGTTTCGGGAAACATATTAGTTTTAATAGTGAGTGTCTAGGGGAGCATCAAGAGTTTGACATAAGAAAGACTATAGAAGAGAAATTATGTCTTTGGAATTCAAATTTCTGGAACATTGAGCGAATACCTTGATCCAGATTATGTTCGGAATGAAATGAAAGCAAAGATATTATAATGAAATACTCATGAAAATTGCCAGAAACAGAGAAATATAGCAATACTTGATTTCTATTAATGAAAGAATTGGAAAGAGACTGTAAAAATACAGAGTGCAAGACTCGATAGAATGGTGGCAGCTTTATCTCTAAGAAGAGATGTGACGGCTACACTCATTCATAAGAAGATGATTACAATGAGGCTCTGAAGGCATTTTTATGTTAAACGAGAATTCCAAAACCCTAGACATCCAAAAACCTAACCCTAGGAGATGAAACGACAAAAGTCAAGTGGGCCCTGTTTGGGTAAGTTAATACATTAACTTCCCGGGGTTGTAACTTTTGCACACGATCTCCGTTTTAGGCATGTGATAGCCTGTTGGAAAGGTATTTTCGAGAAATATGCATTACACCATCAAAATATGACTTCGTCTATAGTTTGACTGTGGCAAGACAAAATAACACTGTTTAGGGCCCCAAAACGGCCCTAGAAGTACAACAAGATGTTCTGACATGAAAACATACAAAATAATCCAGTTGGATTAGATGGGAGGCCACCAGTATCCACCTAGAATATGTGTAGGGCTATAGACAACCCCATAACTGTAGAACCCACAATTACAAAGAAGTATAGAAGAACGTGTTGAACTAAAAACTGACAAAAGGAGCTAGTTGGAATAGGTGGGTGGCCATCAATATCCACTTAGATCAATCCTCCCCCTTTAGGAAGAAATGGTCTCCATTGCGTCGAGTGCCCAGGGAAGAGGGGAAAGCATGTTATAAATATGAATCTTGGTGATCTGCGTGTTTTGTTGGAGAAGTTGTGTTGCTTGGTCTGTGGAAGACTGTCACAAACCGGTTCTTGGCGGGGTTTAATATGATCCACCAACTTGTTGTCTCTGGGTTTGACGGGGTATTGTGTAGGCACCATTGTAGGTGAAGAATAAATATCTTCTTTCTCTTTGACAATATATTTTTGCTAGATAGAAGGTGTTGAGGCTGCAGTGGTTGTAGCACTCTTTTGTGCATCCTTTGAACAAACTATGAAGAGAATGAATTTTTCAGTATGAGAGATTACCTTGCGGCACTGTTTTGGTGGAGAAGTAGTAGGAACTACCTCTAGTATCCGATAGAGCTGACCTCCCAGAGTAATAATGACACTATAAGGTCTAGACTCATAGAAAACATGACGTCTCCACATATATGGTTGACCCAAAACCACATCACAGACATCAAGAGGGGAAACATCACACACTAACTCATCCTTAAATGGATGGATGCCATAGGACATGTGACACTGCTGGCTGACACAGAGATCTAGACCTTGGTGAAGCCACCCGATGTTGTATGGATGTGGATGTGGTGTTGTAGATAACCCCAACCGTTTGATGGCCTTAGCTAAGATGAGGTTCTTCTGGCTTCCGTTATCAACATTGAAATGCAACGGGGTCCCCTTCACTCACATCTATGAATGGAAGAGGTGCCCCCCCTCTTCAGGATCCACTAATTCTTCTGGTTGAATTGTTGCAGTTGCGACAATGGTAGTGGGGTCTATGTCGATGATCTGTCTATCTTCAATATTTTTTGGATCAGATTCCGAATCAGGGTCTAGCTCTGTGTCTTTGACCTCAACCGCCAATGACTGTTTCAAGCAACATTCATCGGTGTTGTGCTAGGGAATTTTGTGTAAGTCACACCACTTCCCAGTGTCATTTTTCATTTTCCCTTTACCCTTTTTGTCCCGTGTCTTGGACTAGTTGTCTAGGAGATGTTGGTTAGGGCTGTCTTTACCGTGCTTTGGTTGTTGCAGATTTGCAGACCCGAATTCCCATTTGTTTTGGTGCCTAAATTTCTGCTTGATTTTGACAACATATCAATAGGCAATGCCCAATGATGAGATTTTTAGGAAATCCATTTCGGTTTGGATGTACCTATGTAGAGCCCCACGATATTTCAAAACCAGATGCCACTCAGAGTCCTTGATACCCATATTGGTGTGCAAGGTATGGACAATATTTGTGAACTCCAACACTGTTTGGATCTTCTCTTGTCGTAGTGTGGTCCATATCATGTACTGGTGTTCATAGTTATCAACAGGATAATATTGTTCTTTGACCACATCCACAAGAAATTACCATGTGAGTTTGGCCCCACAGATTTCAGATTCCTATGTGGAACGTTTCTCCCAGTAAGTTTCCCACCAATGTTTGACATGGGGGAGAGCCTTGAGGAGTGTGAAGGTGATATTTTCCCTATTGAAAAAAAATTGAACAGAGAAATAAACTTCTAATAGATTTAACCATTTTTCTAGGGCATCCGCATCTTTCTGACCTTCAAATATGGGAATATCAAAATTACCTTGTACCTTGAAGGGAGAGGTTCCTCCAAAATGGTCGCTTGATGAAGATGTGCCTTTTGCTATCGACATGCGTTGAAGAATGTGTGGAAAATTCTCCATCATTTCGTCCCTCTGTCGCACAAGAGCTTTCTCAAGCAACAAGTTAGTAGAATGTTTTGCTTCATCGTCTTTCTTTTCTTTCTCCATCGAAGGTTTCTTGGGTGTGCGAGAGTGATTTCCATCAAGAGATAAAAAATCGAGACCAACTGGATATACTCGGACCTTGTCGGGGACATGCACGATAAAATGATCAAGAGCAGTCTACTCTGATACCACTGATCCAGATTATGTTCAGAACGAAATGAAAGCAAAGATACTGCAATGAAATACTCATGAAAATTTCCAGAAACAGAGAAATACAACAATATTTAATTTCTATTAATGAAAGAATTGTAAAGAGACTATAAAAATACAGAGTGTAAGACTCACTAGAATGGTGGAAGCTTTATCTCTGAGAAGAGATGTGACGAATGCTCTCATTCACAAGAAGATGATTACAATGAGGCTATGAAGGCATTTTTATGTTAAACAGAAATGCCAAAACCCTAGACATCCAAAAACCTAACCCTAGGAGATGAAACACCAAAAGTCATGTTGGCCTCGTTTGGGTAGGTTAGTACATTAACTTCCCAGGGTCATAACTTTTGCATACGATCTCCGTTTTAGGCGCGTGATAGCCTGTTAGAAAGGTATTTTCAAGAAATACGCATTACACTGTCAAACTCTGACTTCGTTTACAGTTTGACTGTGGCGAGCCAAAATAACTCTGTTTAGGGCCCCAAAATGACCCTCAAAGTACATCAAGATGTGCTGAAATAGAAACATACAAAATAAGCCAGTTGGATTAGATGGGAGGCCACTAGTATTCTCCTGGAATATGTGTAGGGATCAAGA
Source organism: Picea mariana (assembly GCA_032191745.1). Taxonomy (NCBI): domain Eukaryota; kingdom Viridiplantae; phylum Streptophyta; class Pinopsida; order Pinales; family Pinaceae; genus Picea; species Picea mariana. The sequence continues at coordinate 96,332 of JASDQU010100855.1, forward strand.
CAACCCCAAAAGTGTAGAACCCACAATTACAAAGAAGTACAAAAGAACGTGCTGAACTAAAAACTGATAAAAGGAGCCAGTTGGAACATGTGGGTGGCCACCAATATCCACCTAGATCAATCCTCCTTCCTTAGGAAGAAATGGTCTCCATTGCGTTGAGTGAACAGGGAAGAGGGGAAAGCATGTTCTGAATATGAATCTTGGTGTGCTGCGTGCTTTGTTGGAGAAGTTTTGCTTCTTGGTCTATGGAAGAGTGTCACAAACCAGTTACTGGCGGGGTTGAATATGCTCCACCACCCTATTGTCTCTGGTTTAGGTGAATAAGCAATATCTTACTTCTATTTGACAATATTTTTTTGTTGGATATAAGGTATTGAGGTTGCAGTGGTTGTAGCGGTATTCTGTGCATCCTTTGAACAGAATGTGAAGAGGATGAATTTTGCAATATGAGATATTACCTTGCGGCACTGTTTTGGTGGAGCAGTAGTCGGAACTACCTCTGATATCCGATAGAGCTGACCTCCCAGAGAAATAATGACACTACGAGGTCTAGACTCATAGACAACATGATGTGTCCACATATACGGTTGGCCCAAAAACACATCACAAACATCAAGAGGGGAAACATCACACACTACCTCATCCTTGAAGGGCTGGATGCCATAGGAAATGCGACACTACTAGCTGACACAAAGATATTGACCCTGGTGAAGCCACTTGATGTTGTATGGCTATGGGTGTGGTGTTGTTGATAACCCCAACCGTTTGATGACCTTAGCTGAGATGAGGCTCTTCTAGTTTCCGTTATCAACAATGAAATGCAACAGGGTCCCCTTCACTCACATCTATGAATGGAAGAGGTGCTCCCCCTCTTCAAGATCTACTGATTCTTATGGTTGAATTGTTGCAGTCACGACAATGGAAGTGGGGTCTGCGTCAATGATCTTTCTATATTCAATATTTTATGGATTAGATTTCGAATCAGGGTTCGGCTCCATGTCTTTGACCTCATCCACCAATAATTGTTTCGAGCGACATTCATCGGTGTTGTGCCAGGGGATTTTGTGGAAGTCACACCACTTCCTAGTGTCATTCTTCATCTTCCCTTTACCCTTTTTTTCCCGTGTCTTGGACTGGTTTTCTAGGAGATGTTGGTTAGGGCCATCTTTATCGTGCTTTGGTTGTTGTATATTTGCAGACCCAGATTCCCATTTGTTCTGGTGCCTAAATTTCTACTCGATTTTGACAGTATATCGATAGGCAGTGCCCAATGATGAGATGTTTAGGAAATCCATTTCGGTTTGGATGTACCTATGAAGAGCTCCATGGTATTTCAGAACCAGATGTCGCTCGGATTCCCTTATACCCATCTTGGTGTGCAAGGTATGGAAAGTATTTGTGAACTCCAACACTGTTTGGCTCTTCTCTTTCCACCGTGTGGTCCATCTCATGTACTGGTATTCATAGTTATCAACATGATAGTACTATTCTTTGATCGCATCCACAAAAAAATCCCAAGTGGGATCGACCCCATAGATTCCAGATTCCTTTGTGGAACTTTTCTCCCAGTAAGTTTCCCACCAATATTTGACATGGGGGAGAGCCTTGAGGAGTGCGAAGGTGATCTTTTCCTTGTCAGAAAAATTTTGAACAGAGAAATAACCTTCTAATAGATTTAACCATTTTTATAGGGCATCCGCATCTATCTCGCCTTCAAATATGGAATATCAAAATTAACTTGTACCTTGAAGGAAGAGGTTCCTCCAAAATGGCCGCTTGATGAAGATGTGCTTATTGCTATCGGTAGGCATTGAAGAATTTGTGCAAAATTATCCATCATTTCATCCCTTTGTCACGTGAGAGCTTGCTTAAGCAACAGGTTAATAGAATCTTCTGCTCCACCGTCTTTCTTTTCTGCTACCATTGAGGGTTTCTTGGGTGTGCGAGAGTGATTTTCCTCAAGAGATAAAATCTCGAGACCCAACTGGCTATACTCGGACCTCGTCGGGGACATGTGCTGAAAAATGAACAACAACAACCTGCTCTGATACCACTGATCCAGATTATGTTCAGAACGAAATGAAAGTAGAGATATTACAATGAAATACTCATGAAAATTTCCATAAATAGAGAAATACAACAATACTTTATTTATATTAATGAAATAATTGTAAAGAGACTGTAAAAATACAAAGTGTAAGACTTGCTAGAATGGTGGCAACTTTATCTCTGAGAAGAGATGTGACGGATACGCTCATTCACAACAAGATGATTACAATGAGGCTCTGAAGGCCTTTTTATGTTAAACATGAATGCCAAAACCCTAGACATCCAAAAACGTAACCCTAGGAGATGAAACGCCAAAAGTCATGTGGGCCCCATTTGGGTAAGTTAGTACATTAACTTCCTGGGGTCGTAACTTTTGCATACGATCACTGTTTTAGGCGTGTGATAGCCTGTTGGAAAAGTATTTTCGAGAAATACACATTATGCCATCAAACTTTGACTCTCTCTACAATTTGACTATGGTGAGCCAAAATAACACTGTTTAGGGCGCCAAAACGACCTTGGAAGTACAAGAAGATGTGATGACATGAAAACATACAAAATAATCCAGTTGGATTAGATGGGAAGCCACCAATATCCACCTAGAATATGTGTAGGGCTCCAGACAAGCTCGGAAGTGTAGAACCCACAATTACAAAGAAGTACAGAAGAACGTGCTGAACTAAAAACTGACAAAAGGATCTAGTTGGAACAGGTGCGTGGCCACCAATATCCACCTGGATCATACCTTTTCACTTAATAGTTCACTTTCATGGTTTTGAGGAAGCTTCAACATTTCATAAATAAATTGAGGATTTACTACAAAAAGGATTGACCCATGTTTAGAAACAATAGAACTTTGGGAAGGGATGTAACTAGAAGCACACCACGCTATGAATTTGGGAAATTTGTATGTTTGTGGAACAATAAATTTGGTCAAATCAGATTCCCATGCATGATAGAAGTCAACATGATCTATAAAATGTTGTATAGCCAAGTGGTGTAATTCAAATAAGTCAAAGGATAAAACATGGTTGAAAATATCTTTATCTTTGTAAGCCAAATTTTCCTCTTAGACTATTTGGGGCCTCTTGGTTTTATCATATTTTAACGATTCCATTTTGAATTAAAAAGTTGGAGAATAAGGAAATTTTTGAATTACCTGGGATAAATTTATTCCAGAAGAGACTTGGGATGGGTTGGTGATTAAAATTGATAAATCGAGCAATGTCACTGACTTCAAATTCTCGTAAATAAAGATGAACTACGATAACTTTCACCTTTAACCTTTTAAAAATGAACTTTAGATACATGGCATGTGATTATTAATGCGAAATAAATAATTAAATATAAAATTTTAAATAAAAATAGTCATTTCACCTTTTCTCTGCTTACGTCATTGAGATACATGCCTATATTTGGTTCATTTCGGGGGGGTCCCGAGT
>JASDQU010100855.1:118068-144702 GCA_032191745.1 Picea mariana
TTTCTGTCGGTAGCACCATTCTTTGATTTAGGTGTTCATTTTAAGGTTTTTTTGAGCAACTATACACATGTTTTAGGCCATGCTTGAAAACAAGTTGTAGTTTTAACCTCAAACAAAAAGGGTTCTACGGATAGCACCACTTTTTTATTTGAGGGTTAATTTTTTGTTTTTTTATGAAAACATATGGGTTTTAAGGGATAGAGTTCTCATTTTGAGGTCACAATTCTCGTTAAGTTGGTAATGTTGTTGGGTGTTTTCTTATAAGATCATTGGAATTTCTCAATAGTCTCAAGACCATTCGAATTATCACATCCATTGGAAGATTTTAGACCATTAGAATTCCCACATCCATTGGCATCTAATGGCATATTTAAGACCATTGGAATTCCCACATCAATTGGCATCCAATGGCAGATTTGAGACCGTTGGCATTCTCACATATGTTGGCATCCATTGGTTTCTTTGTAACTTGGTCTTAATTTTGTTAAAATTGTAGGAATGTATATTAAGTGAAGATAATGATTTCCTCCATAGAAGGTTTTTTGATACTCTATACAAGGATGGTTCCATTTTGACAACTCCTGAAAGTGGATTTGGAAGCATTCAAAACATGGAAGTCAATACTCAACTGATTATATGATCAGAATCTGTACTAGGGGTCAAAATTTAGCTCAAAAATCAAAGTTCTCGGAATTGCCTCAAAACGAATGGGTGCGTAGCCCTTGTCATCACGAACCCAATGCAACTTGAACAGGTTCAAATAGACATCTGATGAGTGAGGTATCACGATCTGTTCGATTCGCCAAACAGGCAAAAAAAAATTGCTGACTGTACAGTCTGTACAACTGACGTGGCAGAGGCCGTACAACTAATGTGGCATGTCCATATACTGAGGTGGCAGTTGATGACTTGGAAATTGTTGATTGTCAGATGTGGATGAATCCTATTTTGACACATGGCATCATGGTAGCAAATGGTTTGGTGCCACATGGCCCAGGCGTGGGCTGCCATGTGGCACCTTGTTATAGGTTAAGGTATTTAAAATTTTTATGGAGTCCATGGGGTTCGAACCTGAGACCTCTCCCACGGATGCAAATATTTGGCAAAGGCCACCAACCAACGCGCCACCATAGTGTTTCTTAACACTATATAGTTTTAAAATTATTTAAGTTATACTATGTTTCATATGGGCACATGGCTGGGGTTGGGGCTTAGCCCCAGCCCTCGAATTTTAAAACCTTCCATGCGACCACCCAATGGAGCGCGAAGATTTTCAAATGGTTACAACACCCCATTCGCCTGACACTTGGTGCATCCGCGCTTGGACACTTGTCCATTACACATTCGCTCTTGGAACCTAGCCCTTTTGTGTGGGAAACGAGGTCACATGGTGACCCATATGTCCATGGGTTTGGCGGTTAGGGGCTAGGTGCACCCTAACCATCCTATAGTTCACACCATTTTGCGGTTGCACCTGGTGCTAGGTTTTAGCATGAGATTGAATGCGTGAGCTAGGTTGGATGCACAGAGGTGCATTTTGGCGAACCAGAGACAACAAGCTTGAAGGAGGGAAATGGCAGGAGGCCTAGCTTCTTCATTTTTTTGCCAAACGAGGTGCTGAAAAAGCCCAGCTAGGGGTTTTTGGATGTTATGAATCCATTGGCACTATTTTCAAAGGAATTTTAATACTTCTTTTGCAGGTTTTTCACCATTGAAGTTTCAGAGAGCTTCAGGGAGCTTGAAGCTCTCATTGATGGAGGTCATGCTCAGATGAGCCCAAGTCTGTTTTCTGTGACCGAATAGTCATTTTTGGCTAATTGTTATGCTATGAACACATTGGGATAGGTTTTAGATCCATTTGATGACTTTTATAGATGTTTTTTCCATAATGAAGCTCAGGGAAGCTCAATGCCACATGTAGAAGAGGTCATGCCCGGATGAGCCATGATCCGTTTTCAGAGTTCTATTAGTCATTTATGGGGTTTTATGTATTCTGAACCCAATGGTACAATCTATAAATCCATTGGATTTGAGCATCAGCTTGTAAAATAATCTTTGACAAACTAATCCCAGAGAGCCTAGTCCATTGATGGAGGCTCAAGGAGATGTAGCCCAGTTGGGGGTGAACTCCTTTATCATCTTGTTATTGTTGTGAGTTTGATGGTTTATTTGTTGCAAGTTATGTTTGCTGTGTATTTACTTAAAACACATATTTAACCATTTAAAAGAAAATTTCCTCACACATGAACATTTAAAAGAAGATGCATAAACTTGGCACATAATTTATCTTGCATAACTAAGACATTGAGCAAGGTCCTAAAAAGTTTATTTTAATGAAGTAGAGGGTGCTTGCATAGCAAAACAAGTCAGCCCCCTATTTTCAGATCATTATAAGACCACCGAGTACAAAAGATCATTTTCTTATTAATAATTCTCATCGATATGCACTAATATTCATGTTATATAAGATTATGTTGATTGCTATGCATGCCATAAATTGCAGGTGTTTCAATTGACATTGTAACATGAGTAAAACAACCCACTGCTCGGTACATCAAACATGTAGTCATTGAGAAAAATAAATATTCAAGTTTTTGAAGTGGTTTTGTTTACAAAAATGCATTTTCTTGTCTCAATTGTTGGTGTGGTTCTCAGTGGAAAAGAAAAATATCCATAATGGTCAAGAAATATTGAGCATACTCTAATCTGAAATGATCTTTGGGATGCAATTTGTGATGGAGATATTTCACCTACCAAACCTACAATACATAAAGAGATTCCCATATGGACCAATAAATATAAGAAATCATATTCCTTGATTGTTTTTTTTGTAGATAAAGAGGTGAGTCGTCGCATCAAATCCATAAAAAAATATTTGGGTGCATTGAAGAAGTTGAAACATTTCTATGATTCACAATTAGAATTAGAGCTAATTCCATTGCAGTTGAATCTTTTCAACCTAGAGTTGAAGGATAATGATCCCATGGATTTAGCAGCCAAAATTAAATATATCATGCATGACATTTATGTTGGGAGTGTGGCGATATACATTTCTCTCACAACCTTCATCAAGGCCCTCTACCCCACATATTCTTACTATCTTGAATCACTTCATGCTAGTGGACAATTGAAGTCCCTTGTTTTTTACTCTTTAATGGAGAAAATTGTAAAATGTGAGAAATATTTCAAGAGGATGAAAGTTCATCCCATTGCAGAGACTATGTGCCTTGCTAAAAAAGGGAAGAATCAATCACATGATTCTTCTAGAGGTGAATGTAGTAAGAGAGAATGTGGAAAGATATTTTTTAGAGGTAGAGGTTAGTTTAGGCATAATCAAAGTGAGAGCTCTGATCTTCATTGAGTTCATTGTGGAAATAATCGACATGAAGAAAATACATGTAGGATTCGATGGGAGAAGATCAAAGAATATCAAGAACAAAATGAATAAAAAGGTAAATCTTCTAAATAAACTCATTTTTTTGTTTCTCAATGCAATATTGGCATAAATGAAGTTTTGTTCAAAAAATCATTTGATTCTTCAAGAGATTCCTAGTTGCTTGGAACTGGTGCTACTTGCCACATGAATTTTCGGAAAGAATTCTTTGAAGAATTGAATAAAAATGTAGAGGGTTCAATATAATTTGTAGATAGATCTAGTCTCAAACCTATGAGAATTGGTACCATTAGGGTCAAATTGCTTAGATTATCGAATTTTCTTTTACATGATGTTCTCTGTCTTCCCAAGTTACGAAGGAACTTGTTGTCTCTTGTCCACATTTGACAACAAAGCCATTCTATTCAAATGTTTTATGGATAAGTTAAAATAGGGAGGTATTCTGAAAACATGGTTTTCATGATAAGATGGGAGGATGATAGATTGTTGAAGTTGAAATGGACATCTACACAAGCACACAATTTTTCATACCTCTCTCACCATGATGAAGGTACATTGTCATGCAATCTCTTGTGGAATGTTATATTTGGGCACATCAACTGTGATAGTCTTTGTATGTTGAAGAAAAATGTTGTCTTTAGTTTTCCTACCATTCTAAGGAATTCAAAGCAATGTGATGCATATATACTTGGTAAACTCAACAAGCAACCTTTTCATGATTCCACTTTGAGAGCGTGCATAAAGCTAGAGTTTTACACTCTGATTTGTGTGGGCCCATGCTTGTTGCATATGATTTTGGTAATAAATATATCATGAATTTTATTGATGATTACACCAAGATGTGTTGGGTTTATTTGTTAAAACATAAATATCAACCATTTGAAACATTTAAAATTTTTCATGTATGGGTTGAAAATTAAGCACAATTTCATATTGGCACTCTTTGTACTAATAATGGACGGGAAATAATTCTAATAATTTTGAAATCTATCTTCACCAACATGGAATCAAGCATCAAACCATTGTTTCATACAATCCTCAGTAGAATGGTGTAGCAAAAATAATGGACATGACACTCTTGAATATGGTACATTCAATGCTATTTTTCAAGAATGTGAAGTTGTTGTAGTTCTATGTGCAATGTATGTGAGAAAAAAAATCATCTCATGCTATTAGGAACAAGAATCCTTATGAAATGTGGTATGATCACATTCCTTTAGTAAGGCATCTCAAGTTTTTTGGTTACACCTGCTGCTATGCCTTAATTCCTAAGGATAAAAGAAACAAACTAGGGGCAAGGAGTCCAAAGTGAATCTTCTTGGGGTACTCAATTACCACCAAGGCATATCATATTTATGATGAGGTAAAAAAATATTCATTCTTTCTAGAGATGCGTTTTCTTTTAATCCAATAAGAATGACAAGACCGTTGATCGGTAACTTGATCATCTAGATAGATTAACCCATGTAAAGACATATCATGAATTTGATAATAAGATTCCTCATCTTGAAAGGGGGATCCCTATCTTGGATCAATCTCTATAATATCCTTCTGAAGTGCCATATTCCTCCTCACGTAGAAGATCCATACACTTCATCATAACAAGAGGCTCAATTGTATGATGTGATTGAGAGGATTGAAAGGATGAACCTTGATGGGAATGCAAAACCATCTCAATTATTGGAGTAACCTAGACCATCACAGAAATGTCCAATGTGGATCATAAAGAGACTTGAAAGTGTTCATCCCGATGAGGTTGGAAGGACAAGAACAAGAAGTTCAGTAAGACAAGATGATGGAGGTGATGTAGATAATTTAGATTCAAATGTTGCCAATGATATGGATTTTTGATATGATTGTGAATTGAATTTATCTACTAACTTTGAACATGATGAGTGGAAAGAACATATGCAGAAGGGGCATGATTATCTCATCAAGAATGGGACATGGAAGTTGGTGGATCCTCCATTTGGAACCAAACCAATTGTCCACAAGTGGGTATACCAAAACAAGTACAAATCAGATGGCCACTTGACAAGTATAAGGTGAGTCTTTTGGTGAAAGGATATGCATAGAAAAAAAGCATATATTATGAGGAGACTTTTCCCCCCATAACAAAATGGGCTACCATACATGCATTGTTGGCTTTGGAAACACAAGATGGGTGGAAGATTCATCACATGGATGTGAAGAAATCCTTCTTGAATGGTGATTTGAAAGAGAATGTCTACATGTCTCAATTAGAAGGATTTACTATGAAGGGTCAAGAACATAAGGTATGCAAGCTCATCAAGTCATTGTATGTCCTACTGCAAGCACCTTGCACATGGTATGCAAATCTAATTGAGCATATTTTGAAGCTCAATTTCAAGCATTTTAGTCTTGATGATGTAACATCCCCGCTATAATCCCCTGTTTTAATTAATGCATAATGTAGATATAATGTGTGGCTACAGCCAAATCGATGTATATGCGATTGTATTTATAATTTTTAATAATAAAATGTGATGTCATCTACTCAAGGGAAATGGACATAGATGGGGGATGAATTAATACACAAGAGAGGGGAGGGTATAGGAGAATGTCTAAGAGAGGGGTCTAAGGGGGAAATACCCATGTCTATTAATTCCACTCACATTCCTGAATTTTATTATCATTTGTATTAAAATCTATTTTCTGATTGAGTGTCCCCAAAGCCAATCATTGAATGCATCTAAGAGGGTGGGTGTGAGAAGTCACATCCCATAGTTATTGGGAGCATGGAGGTTGAGTACAATTAGCTTGGGTAAGTGTGTGAGCTGAGCAAGCAAACCAAAGGAGAGGGAATTCATATGGGCAACTACAAAAGTTTTGGACAATCAATGTTCTTGCATGAACAACGAGGAGAGAGAAAACAAGAGAGCTTGGAGCTGGAGCATCCATGGAGGGAGAATTATAGAGCATGTAGAAGCATATTTGGAGCATATTTAGAGATGAAGACTAAAGAGCCAGGTTTTTAGTCCTAAAGAGTGAACTCTTGTGTGAGTTGTAATTTAACAACAAGTGTTTACTATTATTTGTTGGTATTTTTTCTAGGAGTGAGATCCCTTGAGTTCCCAATAGAGAGATTCCTGGTTACCTATGCTAGAGAGACCTTTATAAATGAATGGGACACCCAAGGGATTGAGATCAGTGAAGGGGTACATTCCTTGGGTTGGGAAGGTCGAGATGAAGAGAGCTGGTGAAACATAGGGATAGTTGTAGGAGAATACCAGTGGGTTGTGAGTTTAGGAGTTGTGAGTGGACAATGAGAGACCACCCTCTTTTGTGGATTGATAGCCTTAGCTTGGGAGTGACTTGTTGTTGAGATTTGGAAGAACAAGTCTATGGTTGGGTGGAACATCTATCCCAAGCAGCTGGTTGCACAATTATTTATAAAAGATAAGTGTTTTATCTTGTTTCTGTTTGTATTATGATTTTATTCATTGTGCATTAACTATGTAATTGAGAATGATTTATATGCTAATGTAATAAGCTATTTACTGCATTCATGTGTGATTTTAGTATTTTATAGAAGCATCTAGTTCATGATATCAGATAATGGATAAATCTATGTGTGTGAATCGTAGCTGTTAAGATACAAGAAATTAGTTAGCAACACATTTTAATTTTTATGAGTATTCTACACATAATGGATCTCAACTAGGCTGGGGAATGTTACATTATGGTATCAGATCCCTCATGTTCAAACATCGGGCTTGTATGGGCCAAGAACGAGTGCGAATAGAGTAATCCTGATCCAAAAATCCACTGACTTAATTTGCAATTATTAAATGTGAATTAACTTAACTCAATTAAGAATCTTAATGAAAAATTAAGAATTGTGGAATTGAAGAATGAATAACAGAAATAAGAAAGAAGAGACAAATATGAGGTTGTTAACGAAGTTCACCCCTCTTGGGCTATTTCACCGGGTCTTCTTCCAATGAGTGATTGCTCTATTAATGATGCTAAAATTCTCAAATTACATCAAATGCCTCCCAACCTGCATACAATGTTGTCTCTAACTCTTCTACAATACTCTGTCTCAAAGGAAAAATACCTTCTACAACTAGGCTGCCAAAACTAGGCCTAAAACCCACTTCTCCAATGTATTTTATGCAGGAAATACCTCTACATATACAAAACACCATATCAATTCTTTTACAATTCAAAAATTTGTTGGCAATGGTAAAATGTCTTTGTTTAAATAACAAAGCTTCGATGGTTCAATCCCATATCCGATCCAATTTTTATGGGCTATGGAATATTTGATTAACCAAAATTAATATGGTACTTTACACCATATAATATATGGTCTAACAAATCAAAATATTCTAATAACTAGACAACATATTTAAATAACCATATATAACAAATATATGGTATATTATATGAAATTTCAATTTGTTTCCATGCCATATATGGCATATAACTTAACACAATTATACCATAGTTAGTAGACCAAATCCCAACAATCATGCAGATTAATATATGGTTGGGATAATATATGGATTATTGTTATAACACAAGTTAAATATAAAATTGTTGTTAACCATATCAAATCCTGTTGATATCCAAGTTGGTAAGGTCATTGATTTGTTGCCACACTGGTAAGAGGTTTGATTCTCTTCAATGATGGTTCTGTAAGGATAAGGCCTTTTTAGCCCGATTGGGGGTGCCACGTGGCACATTATGATTGTACCATGTGTCACCTTCTGATTTGACCACTTGGATGCACAACCAACATATGGTCACTTGCCACATCATCAATACACAATCACTTGCCATGTCAACACACAGTCAACACCACCTCAATGCCACGTCAATTTGTCGTACTGCCACCTATCCTGCCATATTTCCACATCATCATCTTATAGTGCCATGTCATCATCCGTACATCCCATTAAAAATTTCACATCATCATCTATACAATGCCACATCAACATCTGTACTACCACGTGTCAACTGTCCAACCTCTTTGCCTATTTGACCAAAACTTCAGAACGCCATAACTTCCTCATACGACATTTGTTTGACCCTGTTCAAGTTGTGTTGGAAATATATCGTTGTGTTCTTCGACATGTAGTTCTTTTCATCAACATTTAAGAATATTAAAATTTCCAGTCAAAAAATATACCTAGATCAAATCCGTTGTTGAATATTTTGGTCTATGTAAAATTGGGGAAAAATAGTAAAAATTAGAGAGAAATCCCCAAATTTATGAGAAAAATCCAAGTCTAAATTAATTAGTATTGTCTAAAAGAGGTTCAATGGAGTAAATCTGCAAAGTTGCAGAGTTAAAATTCAACTTGGAAGGTCAAAATTTGGGTTTTAATGGCAGTTATAGCACTGGGCAGAGTTTGAAGAATCGATGATTGAGATCGTGTTCAATCTTAAGATCAACGAACTAGATTCATTTTGATAAATTTAAAAATTTATAAGGATTTTGGAGGTTTCCATGGTCTGGCAGATCAATGACCATGTTTTTTTTTCGGCCATTTGGAAAATGGATCAAATCAATGGTATGGATTCATTTTCGAACGTTAGGAGGTTGGAGCCGATCAATGATTAAGATTTGATTTCATAGGTTTGTGAAGTGGAGTAGATCAACAATCTATATTAGTTTTCAAAGGTTGGAAAAGGGGAGCCGATTGACGATCAATATCATCTTAGCTTGGAGATCGATGGTCCAAATTCAGTGGAGATTTGATAAAAAAAAAATTAAGTGTTGGAGTTGGCTAAAGGAAAACACCGACGACTGATGGTCAGGTTGACCAAATTGGCGAAGTGTTTTGGTTGCCAACAAAATTCATCGACGGTCGATGACTGATGGTTGGGTCAGCTAGATTGGCAAAGTGTTTTATATGCCAAGGGAAATTATCGATGGCTGATGGTCGGGTGTCGACCATTTAGGCGAGGTGTTTAGGTCATCCAAGAGAAACGACTGATGGTCGATGGAGAAAAGAAGGTGATGACATGTCATGTCACGCCAACATCCATGTGTCATACCACACTAAATCTATTCCATGTTACAGTCTATGTGACATGCCACATCAACATCCACGGGTCATGCCCCCTCAACATCCAAGGGTAATGCCACGTCAACAATTTCCAAGTTAGGAAACATGGATGGCTGATGGCTGATGATTAGGTCGAATGAATTGGGGAAGTGTTTATTCAACCAACAAGGATGGCCAATAGTTGGGTAAACCTATTTAATAAGGTATTTCTATATTTTTCCAAGAGAAATGACCAATGGTGGATGGTCGATGATTGGGTGTCGGGGAGATTCATGAACAAGTTTGGTTTGGCAATGAGAATCGTCAATCGACCAATCACCGATGGAGCTCAGGTAAATGAATAATATTTCAATGGATTTGAGATCAACGACTCAGATTTTAAGGGTTGTTATAATAATAAAACAATAATTTTTATATGAAAATTTGTAAATTTTTCATATTTTTGAAGCTCATGAACTTGTGGGGCGATTTTGAGGCCCTAAACGACATTTTTAGGCAATCGAAACCCATGCGAACATAGTGTATGAAGGTGCACTATGTATCTATAACTTAAATAAAATAATACAGAGAGAGCTATCTAATGAGCTACTCTAGGAACAAATAAAAGCTCGTATGAGAAAGTTACAACTAAAATAGTCATGGTAAATTTTCAGCACCAAATTACTTCTAGTGGGAATAAATCCTTGCTCAAAAGTCCGCTTGAGGCTCATAAGTAGTCTATGGAAATATTGTGAACCAAAAAATATAGCCACAGAGCCATATTTGGAAGCTAGGTATGTAAAAATGTGTAGGAAGAGAAAGAAGTCACCTGTAGCATATAGGGATAAAATGGGAAAAAAAAAAACTTCTCTCGATCACAACTTTCAGCTTGGAGCTCGGATTTCAGAAAACAAATAGTTTCTAGAAAGGTATTGAGGAGGATAAAAAAAATTTCCACCCACAATTTTGAATTGGGAACTAAAATTTCTTAGAAAGTAATAAAGAAATTTTTGTACCAGTAAATGAGTGGAAATTGCAACGTGTGAATGTTGTAACTTTTTGCTCAAAACTCAAAATGAAGCTTGAGTACAACCATTGGAAAATTGTTTCAAAGAGGAATGCATATAAGGAATCATATTTTGAATTGGTGCATTGTATTATTCATAAATTGATGAGAAGAATAATCTGTATTCTAATTAAAAAATGTTTATGTTATGCATGTTCTAACAATAATTACTACATGCACATTTCTTACAGAATTAGAGGTACAGGAAAACAACTTTGGTTCCTATATGAGGACTGGAGTTATGGAATATGCTTAGGGATATTATAGCCATGAGAAAGAGATAAGAGGTCTACATTTCAGCATGGGAAATGTTGAGATAGATTCTAATGGAAGAAGAGGCAGGCAAGAGCCTGTAACTATGAGAAGCTTGCATATGGAAGTGTAGAGCTATAGAGATGATAATGAAAGGATTATGAAGTACCACGAAGAAATACTCTATATTATGAATATGCTGCATAAGCAAGTCAACAAAGTATTTGGAATCAGGTAAGAAGCAAGTTATAGACAATTTTTCGCATCCAGATCCCATAGAAAAAGGGATGATCATGAGAATGACATGCCGTCAAGAAGAATGAGAAGGCACTATCATTCTCCAAATAAATCCACCAGAATAACTCATGCAAGTTTAGGTCTAGGGAGAGGATCAAGTGTTTCTCCTTTCCGAAGGTAGAGGAGAAGGCCTAAGGCATAAATCTTACAAGATAAACTCAGGACAATTAAGCCACTGACTTTAAATGGTGATCACTGGAAAGGAGAAGAGGCTGAGGCCTGGTTGTTGGAAATGAAGAAATATTTCTAGTTGCATGATTACCCCTCAAGGGTAGAAGATATAATTGAAACCTACCACTTGGAAGGAAAGGAAGCCATGTGGTGGGATCAACTTAAGCAAGCCAAACACATTGATGAGAAGATGATCTTATGGTTGTAGTTCAAAGGATATTTCCAAGATAATTTTTTGTCTGAGCATTATTATGAAATAAAGATGAAATATTTCTTTGAACTCAAGTTGGGAAGCATGACAATGGAGGAATATGAGAAAAGGTTCTTTGAATTTTTGAAGTATGTTGACTTCATAAAGGATGAAAAAATCAAAATTGGAATATTTCTAAGTAGGTTACCCTCCTTATATAGTGACAAGATACAATATGATAACCCCAAAACTTTGGAAGAATCCACAAGGATATCAAAGCTTCTTTATGATTAGAGCAGGGGGAGGCTAGTTTTCCAAAAATATTGGAATGACAAGATGAAAGGGAAAAAGGATCAAAGGTAGAAAGGTTTTAAACCACCCTTTTTCAAGAACAACTCTCAAGCAAATCAACAAGGTCATTCAACCCAAAATGAGCACTAGATTGCAAATTCATTTGGGAAAAGACAAAGGAAACAACCTATATAATGTTGGGGATGTGAGGGAAATCACTTATATAGGGACTACCCTAAAAAAGGTGAAAGAATGAGGACTATCCAAAACATTCTGGAGGATGAAACAATGTAAGACATGGGAGGAAACATGCCAAGGATTTATGCAATGTGCATCCTTGGACAACAAGCAAGCATAATATCAATAACCCATGATTGAAGTGGAAGGAAAGATTGATGATAATCCCAGAACAATTTTAATTGAATCTGGGGCTAGCCATAGTTACATAATGATAATATTGTTGAAAGTTTTCACTTACAAAGGAGTAAGCACAGGAAATATTGGTTAGTTTAGTTATCCATAGGGGATATGAGGAAAATCAATGAGTTGGTTAAATATTGTCCAATAGACATGAATGGACTTAACACAAAGGTAGATGTGAACATCATTCCATTGGGTTCATATGATTGTCTAATTGGCATGGATTGGTTGGAAAAACACCATGTTGTACTGGAATGTTACAACAAGACAATCACATGTCTTGATGAATAAGGGAAGCAAGGAAATATTCAAGGCATTCCAAGAGTTGTAGTTGTTAGGGAGATTTCAACTATGCAGTTAAAAAAGAGTTTCAAGAAGGGATGTCAGATTTTTGCAGCCCATATGGAAGAGGAAACCAAAGATAAAGTGGAAAGCATTGAAGACCATCTTGTATTGAGGGATTTTGAAGATATTTTTAGGGAGATCCTAGGATTTCCACCAAAGAGAGACATTGATTTATGTATTGATTTGGTTTCAGGAGTTGCCCCAATGTCCAAGATACCATACAAAATGGGCACACCATAATTGTAAGAGTTGTAGATGCAACTTGAAGAATTATTAAAGAAGGGGTATATACACCCAAGCATGTCATATTGGGGTGCCCCAGTTCTTTTTGTGAAAAAAAAATATGGAACCTTAAGGCCGTGTGTTTATTTTAGACAATTGAATAAGGTCACCATAAAGAACAAATATCCTTTGTCAATGATTAGTGACTTATTTGATCAGCTGAAAGGTGCAAGAATATTTTCCAAGATTGACTTGATATCAGGCTATCATCAAGTGAGGATTAAGGAATAAGACATCAATAATACAACATTCAAAACACGATACGTGCATTATGAATTCACGATAGTGCCATTTGGGATATCAAATGCACCAACTGTTCTCATGTGCCTGATGAATGGAGTGTCCAGAAAATACCTAGACAAGTTTGTGATTGTGTTCTTAGATGATATACTCATATACTCTAAGTCAGAAGAGGAACATGAGAAACATTTAAGAATAGTGTTGCAAGTTTTAAGATATCATAAATTGTATGCTAAGCTAAGTATGTGCATCTTTTATTAAAAGAATACTCATTACTTGGGGCATATCATTTCAGTCGATGGGATAGCAGTGGATCCCGAGAAAATAGAGGCCATTAGAGGATGGCCAAAACCAAGAAATGTCACAGAGGTCAGATCATTCATTGTTTTTTCTAGTTATTACCGAAGATTCATAAAAGGGTTCCCAAAGATTGCAAGTCCAATCACTTCATTGAAAAATAAGGGAGTCAAATTTGAATGGACTTCCAAGTGGGAAGAAATATTTCAACAATTGAAGGACATTTTGACAAGTGTGCCAATATTGAATATTTTTATCCATGAGGATATCCACATGGAAAATTCCTACTTTGTGTTGGAGATACTTCACACACACCTAGGATTTATTTTTCCTAAGGTTTTCCCTATGTTTATTAGTCATTATTCAGTCTCCTATAGTTTAGGGAGAATATTCCTTTTCCTACCTTCTAGGAGAATAATCTCTTCAGTTCACACTTCAGTTTGATCAGTTGAGTGGAGTCTTAATGCCACATTGGTGTTATCACCATGAAACATTGGGATGATCACCTGATAATGCACATTATCCTTGGGATTATCACCAGACTAGCACATTACTCATGATTCCCTGATCTCCTCCTCAATTCACTCTATTTCAGTCAGTTAACTGAACACTGAGAGACTAGTTAATTGAGACTAGGTGGTTGTTAACTCCTGTAATTTACGGTGTGTTTCTAGATCACTCTAGACCACCACTATGGTGCATTGGCTTCTCCTCCAGTGTGCATTAGTTGAGTTATACAACATATATCATGTGTAAATTATCATTCATTCATTTGGTTAATGCAAATTATTTGATTCTTACTCTCTTGTTTCCATCTTTTCTTTTTTCTCTGCAAATTGTGTATGTATTCTTGCTAGATAGATCTTATATGTGCAGGTTCATCCACATTTACACTTTGCACACCACGGGATAAATCATTAAAAAGTTTGATAATAGGTGGCAAAGAATAATTAATGCTCATGAATGAATTAATTAAATTATAAAAATGATTAATACTTAAAATGAGTATGAGAAACTCATGCATTAGTCATTCACAATGGAAAAATGATTCAGCAAAAATATGCATCGGATTCTTTTTGCAGGTACCAAATATTGAAGACAGCGAAAAAATGGAATTTCCAAAAGAATTCATTCTTACACCATACAATTTATTTGCATGGAAGGAAAATATGATAGTGCATTTTCGAAGAAGAGGATTATACATGTTAACCATGGACATAGAGACTGGCCCACATCATCCATAGAAAAATCCAACTATCTGAATCGAATGGATGAAGCATTTGGAACTATTTGCAGTCTCATTTTTCATGAACTCCTCTTTCACATATCCTCCTATAAAACCCCCAATGAAGCCTGGACCACCATGGGAGGGATTTTTGGAAAACATGACGAGATGAGGGGACACATTCTCGAGGTGGAATTGATCACTTTGGATCAAAACATTCAACAATCTCCAATATTTATTTACCAAATATAAGGATTTGTTGTCGCAACTTAAGGCTTGCGAGGTTGATAAATCTAAGGAGGAGAAAAAAATGGTTTGTACCATTCTCTCCAAACTTGGTTTGGAATAATCAGTCTTTGTATCCACATTTCATTCAGTTAGGCTCACGTCCGGAGCCACCTAGAAGATTCCCTCACTTGAGGTGTTTATTGAATCTCTGACACAATAACATAACAAGCTTATCAACATGGGAAAAATAAAAGGCCCAAAGGCACATGCAATTGTTGTACAAGAAGGTAGAAATAATCCAAATCAGAAATTTAAAGACAAATAAAAAATGAAATAACATGAAAATCCAAATAAGGAAGGGTACTCAAAACCCTTCAACGATGCCTCTGGATCCAAAGGTGGAAAGGGAAGAAAATGGGAGAAATTCACTTATTTCCATAAAGGATTCCATTCAGAATTTGCATGGATGCAGAAACAGATAGATCAAATGGCCCAAATACTTCAACAAAACAACTTTGGATATTGGATCCCCAAGGGTGCCAAGAAGAAGAATCCAGAAGATCGAAATCCCAAGAAAGGTAATTCTAGACATGCTTTGACTACCATCAACTCCTCTCCCAATTCTTGGATTGTAGATTTAGGAGCATCACACCACATGATAGCCACAAAAGAAGTCTACTCTTCATTGGAAACATGCAAAGGTCATCCTATTACAATGGGGGACAACTCTCAGGTCAAGGTCACTAACAAAGGAAGAATTGAACTCACAAACGAGAGCTTCAAGAATCTGCTACACGTTCCTAGAATCTCTGTCAATCTTCTCTCTGTGTATCATATGACAAAATTTGGCACTAGAAAGAGACTAATATTCACACATGATGCAGTGGATATATATGACATGCAAACCAATTTCAGGGTTGCTACTGGTGAGGTAAATCATCAATCCAGACTCTACACATTTTCTGAATTTATTGAGCTAGATTTTGCATTACTGCTTACCCATGCTGATGAAATTAGTACGATATGGAAAAAACGGTTCGGGCATTTAAATTTTAAATATATGAAATATATTAGCAAGAAGGGAATGGTTGATGGTCTACCTGACATCCACTTTTCCAAAGGAATTTGTGAAGGATGTGTTCTTAGAAAACACCCTCAAGAGAAATTCGACAAAGGAAAGACTCAGAAGGCTTCCTTTCCTTTGGATCTGATCCATAGTGATCTCATGGGACCTTTTACGAATCCATCAATCAATAAATAAAGGTACGTGCACATTTTTGTTGATGATTTCTCACGCTTCACATGGATTTTCTTTCTTAGGAAAAAATCATAGGTCTTTCAACACCTCAAAGATTTCAAATCCCTTGTTGAGACACAGTCAGGAAATAAGATCAAAGTCCTCCAAACAAATAACAGGGGATAGTATGTCAACCAAGAGATACAATTTTTTTTTCATGAGGCAGGGATTCAGTTGCAACACATGGTTCCTTATACTCCGCATAAAAACAAAGTTGCTGAGTAGAACAATAGATCTCTGAAAGAGATGACATCTTGCATGCTAGATGCAAAGTCACTTCCACATATATTATGGGCTAAAGCACTTAATTGTGAAACCTACATCCAAAACAGATCTCCCCATATATATGTCAAGGATAAGACCCTCTGTGAGGCTTGGAATGGCCTCAAACTAGAAGTGACCTACTTTCGTATTATCGGTTCTCATGCATGGGCCAGGATTCCCTCTGAGAAGAGAAAGGCACTTGATCCATAGAGGACATAGTGTATCTTTGTTGGATACTCTGACGGTGTGAAGGGATACAGACTCATTGATCTTTCCTCAGGCTAATTCATCATTGAGCGGAGTGTCCAATTCAAGGAAAGCATCTCTCATGTACATCAACAACCGTATGTAGACACTTTTGTTCTTCCACCTGTCAGAGATGATGAGCATGCACATGGTGACTCTTATTTATATGAGAGTTTTGATTCATACGATTCAAATGATTCATATA
Source organism: Picea mariana (assembly GCA_032191745.1). Taxonomy (NCBI): domain Eukaryota; kingdom Viridiplantae; phylum Streptophyta; class Pinopsida; order Pinales; family Pinaceae; genus Picea; species Picea mariana. The sequence continues at coordinate 134,799 of JASDQU010100855.1, forward strand.
CATAGTTAGTACAGTCAGATGCAGATTCATTGCATTCAGATTCAGATGCAAATCCAGAGCCGATGCCCAAGTGGGCCAAGACCACTCTTCAAGATGCAGGAGATATTGTTGGAGATCCAATGGATACTAGGAGGACTTGATATAATTTTGAGGAGCCTCCTCTTGCACTCACTGCCACTGAACCAATGTTACCCAAGCATATTTTCTTGGTTCAGTATTCAGATCCACAGTCCTATGGCGAGGCTGCCGAGAATCCGCCATGCAGGAGGAGTACAACTCCCTCATAGAGAACTAGACTTGGGATTTGCTTCCTCGTCCCGCAAGAAGGAAACTTGTCAGGTGCAGATGGATCTATAGGACCAAAAGTGCATTGGATGGACAAGTTAGCAGATACAAATCCAAGCTAGTTGCCAAAGGCTTTCAATAGGTGCATGACATTGATTATGATGATATCTTCACTCCAGTAGCGAAGATGGATTCCATACATTTGGCACTTTCCATGGATACAAACAAGGGATGGGAATTCCATCAGATGGACGTAAAGAATGCATTTCTTCATGGAGATCTACATGGAGCATCCCCAAGGCTTCATGTAGGATTCATCTTTGGTATTTCAACTAAATAAGTCTCTTTATGGCCTCAAGCAGACCCCGAGGGCATGGTATGACAAGATGGACTCCTACCCGCTGTCATAGAACTTTTCACATTGTAAGTCAGACCCAAATGTTTACATGCTCAGGATGATTGATACTCCTAGTTATGTACATTGATGATTTGTTGATCACTGGTTGATCGAATTCAACGATTGTTGTAGTCAAGAGGATTCTACATGACAAGTTCTTGATGAGGAACATGGGTCTGCTACATTTCTTCCTTGGAATCGAGATCAGTCAGGATGCATCAGGTATCAAACTGTCTCAGGCCAAGTATGCACGAGATCTCCTCAAGAGATTTCACATGAAATACTGCAAGTCTACCCCAACTCCCTTCCTATCAGGAGTCAAACTTGAGGATGGTGGGGACACTCCACTGGTGGAAAACACATTGTACAAACAACTAGTGAGGAGCTTGTTGTATCTCACACACTCCAAACCAGACCTATCCTGTGCAGTTGGAGCAGTCTCCAAGTTCATGCAAGAGTTGCATGAGCTACATTGGAAGGTTGCAAAGTGTATCCTTCAATACGTACATGGTACCATCACCTTTGGAATTCATTATGTAGAAGACTCTACATTGGACCTCATCGGGTTCACTGATTCTGACTGGACTGGTGATAGCATTGATCGCAAGTCCACATATGGTTACTCACTCAATCTGGGTTCTGGGCCCATATATTGGTCGAGAAAGAAGCAGGATGCTATTGCTCTATCTTTAGCCAAGGAAGAGTACAAATGGTTAGTTAACATAACCATTTAGACTATGTGGCTACAACATTTTCTCATTGAGTTGGGCATTTAGTTTCATCGACCGATTGTCAGTTGGTGTGACAACCAGAGCACTCTGAATTTCTATAGAGATCTAGTTTAGAGGAAGCAGATGAAGCACATCGATATCCACATGCACTACTATCAGGACTTGGTACATGAGGGGATCATTGCCCTACAATTATGTCCTTCAACAGAACAAACTGCAAACATCTTCACCAAGATCTTCATTAAGAAGAAGTTCCATTATTTGCGCAGTCGTCTTGGAGTGAAGGACATAGTTGCCTAACAACNTTTATTTCAATGTATCTTTTGTTTTCAGGTACCTAACATGGCCTCGTTTCTGGGACCCATTCTTTATTTTCACCATAGTGATTTTCATGGGGGTGTTGGAGATACTTCACACACACCTAGGATTTCATTTTCCTAAGGTTTTCCCTATATTTATTAGTCATTATTTAGTCTCCTATAGTTTAGGGAGAATATTCCTTTTCCTACATTCTAGGACAATATTTTCTTCAGTTCACACTTCAGTTTGATCAGTTGAGTGGAGTCTTAATGCCACATTGGATTCATCACCATGCAACATTGGGATCATCACCCGCTAATGCACATTGTCCGTAGAATTATCACAATACTATCACATTACTCATGATTCCCTGAGCTTCCCTGAGCTCCTCCTCACTTCACTCTATTTCAGTCAGTTAACTGAAGACTTAGAGAAAAGTTAACTCAGACTAGGTGGCAGTTAGCTCCCGTAACTGCCGATGTGTGTCCATATCAATATAGACCACCACTATGGTGCATTGGCTTCTCCTCCAGTGTGCATTAGTTAAGTTATACATAGTATAGCATATGTAAATAATCATTCATTCATTTGGTTAATGAAAAATATTTGATTCTCACTCTCTTGTTTCCGTCTTTTCTCTTTTCTCTAGAAACTATGTATGTATTCTTTCTAGCTAGATATTATCTGTGCAGGTTCATCCACATTTACACTTTGCACACCATGAGATAAATCATTAAAAAGTTTGATAATATGTGGAAAAGAATAATTAATGCTCATGAATGAATGAATTAAATTATAAAAATGATTAATACTTAAAATGAGTATGAGAAGCTCATGTATTAGTCATTCACACTGGAAAAATGATTAATGCTTGAAGTGAGTTTGAGAATCTCATGTATTATTCATTTAATTGTAAAAATGAGAAATTAGTTTTATGTAAGAATCCAACTCACAAATTAGTTTCCTAATTTTAAGGGGTAATTAGTTTCCTAGTCTTAAGGAGGAATTTAAGGGTCTCATGAGTTGGTTTGGACTCTTCCTCACTTTATTACAAGTGGTTCCTATTCTCAAGGAGGAAATTAAGAGTCTCATGAGTTGGTTGAGTTACTTTTTCATTTTTGTCCTTGAGTGGTTATGAGATCCTAAATTTTTGGATCTTGTCTCCTTGGATTATGGAGACTAAGGAAACTATTTAAACTCCTTATTGGGAGAGATTTAAGGATGCTCTTTTGGGGTGCTCTTTGAGGAGAGAATCAAGCAATAATTCTTGTGGTTTGTAATCCCCTTTAGGCCCCTTTGAGAGAGATTTGAGAAGAATGTAGTCCTTTTGGTGTTTGAAGAAATATCACTTATGTGAGAGCCTTGGAGCATGTGCCACATTTTGTGAGAAGGTTTCAACCCTTTTAAAGGAAGGATAACCAAGTGATTCGTATTCCAAGTGGATCGAGAGACGTAGCCATAAGGTTCTGGTGAACTCGGTTAACAACTCGGTGATCTCTTGCCTCATGTGTGAATTTATTGTCTCATGTTTACTTATGCATGTTTTATTTCCACAATTATGATTATTAGATGCATTAAGTAATGGATTATGAGACTAACAACACATTCACCAAGTTAATATTCAATTCATATTGAATCCTTCATAAATACATCTTTTCACCTTTGATGCAATCAAGTTCTATAGATCTGTAATTGTAAATATGACCTTTGTTAAGTGGCCTAGAACCAAATCAATTTTGGTATCAGTGTCACCTGGTTTCATATCAATTGTAGATCTAGATGAATAATTTGTTGTGTGCACGGGTGCATGCAAGGAAGGGCTTGGTGGAGTTCTCACACAAAAATATCATGTGGTATGCCATGAGTCCAGAAAATTAAAAGAGCATGAGAGGAATTATGCTACACATGACTTGGAATTAGCATCAATTGTACATGCATTAAAAATGTGGAGACATTACCTCATGGGGAGGAAATTTGAGCTAAGTACAAACCACTATGGTCAGAGACATGTTTTTGGACAACCAACATTAAATGCTAGACAAACTAGAAGGCTTGAATTTCTTAGTGAGTATGACTTTGAAATTAAGCATATAAAAGGTAAGGAAAATAAAGCGGTTGATGCACTTAGTAGGAGAGCTCATGAAATGCATGTTATAGCCATAAACATGTATAGGAATGACCTAAAAGATAAAATTATTGCAACAACAAATTTAGATCAACAATATTTAAAAATAAAAGAAACATTACAATAAGGAAAATTTCAGCAGAAATTTAATTCTTATGAGTTGAAAGAAGATGGAATTCTCATGTACAAAGGAAAAGTATATGTGTCGAATTCCAATAAGCTAAAAAATTTAGTGCTAAAGGAAATGCACAATGTGTCATATGATGGGCACCCAAGATATTAGAAAAAAAATGCAGCTGCAAGAGGCCAATATTTTTGGTCTGGAATGAAGAAAGAAGTGGCTAATTACATATCCAGATGTCTAGAATGCCAAAAAGTGAAGATTGAGCATAGAAATCCATCGGGTATATTACTACCATTACCCATTTCATAATGCAAGTGGGAAGTTGTTACAATGGATTTTATTACAAAACTTCCTAGAACAGTGAAGTAGCATGATTCCATCATGGTGGTGGTGGATAAATTAACTAAGGAAACACATTTTATCCCAGTGAAGACAACACACAAGGTATAAAATATTGTTGAGATCTACATGAAAGAAGTTTCCAAGCTACATGGAGTGACTAAGACAATAGTTTCAAATAGAGATCCAAAGTTCACTTCCAATTTTTGGAAAGGTTTGGTCAAAGGCTTTGCGAAAAATCTAAATCTTAGTACAACATATCACCCAAAGTTAGATAGGAAAACATAGAGGACTAACATAATAATTGAAGAAATACTCAAATGTATGTGATGGATAAACCATCAAAGTGGGATGATTATACCCACTTAGTGGAATTTTCTTACAATAATGGGTATCACGCCTCATTAAAAATGAGTCCATTTGAAGCATTGTATGGCATAAAGTGTAACACACTAGTGAGTTGGGATAATCCAGTAGAAAAAGCAGTTGTTGGGCTATATTTGTTGGAGGAAATAGAAGAATAGATGGAAAAGATTAAGCAAAATATAAAGATTTCCTAGGATATAAAGAAAATTTATGTAGACAAGAATATAGTGTTTATAGATTTTAAAGTGGGAGAACATGTGTTCTTAAAACTAAAGACAAAAAGATGTTCATTAAGATTAAGAAGTTTCCCAAAGATGGAAGCAAGATATCGTAGACCTTTTGAAATCTTAAAAAATATAGGGCCAATAGCATACATGCTAGCATTTCCAGCATCCATGAGAGTGCATAATGTATTTTATGTGTCATTATTAAAGAAATATGTGCCCGTTCCTAACCACATAATTTATTGCAATGTGACCCAGGTGGAGCACAGAGGGGATTTTCGGTTGGAACCAATACACATCCTAGACTGGAAATTCAAAATGCTCAGAAAAAAAGCTATATGGATGATGATGGTTCAATGGACATTCTATGGTCCTAAATATGCTACATGGGAGCCTGAATAAAAAATGCAAGAAGAATACCCACAAGTTTTTGACAATTTTGAAGAAAACAAAATGCAAGACTCCATTTTGAGCAGCTAGAGTGTAGATTTTAACCTTGTACAATTAATTACTGCAAACAGATTCTTAATAAAATAGAATAGGTACAATGACACACACACACACATTAAATAGATATTTTTACACTAGAAAACCAAACTGGGAAAACCAACAACCTATTTAGAGATGCACCTCTAATCTTATATTCATCTTGTTCTTCATTGTTTACAATACAATATATATATAGCATCCTGCAACATCCAAAACCCTAATCCATTAACCTGGATTAATCAACAACCTTAATTCCTATTGGCACAGGGGCAGACCCAGGGTTCAACACTTCAACAGTGCACCAACAAAACCCTAACTACCGGCCCTTTCAGCAACACTTGCGAAGAATATGAAGTCTCACTCAAGGTAGAGGTAGGGGGGGTTACATGAATCAAGCATCTATAACCTAGCTAGGACACAGATCTGTGATCATAGTACTGAACATAGCACTTATTAGTTAACATTCATTATCATTTAACCCTTATCGACATTGCAGGTAAAGCCCTAATTATAGAGCAATGCAGTATTCAACAAGATCTAAAACACCCAAGAACTTAGCACTTAGAAATAGAGCATATCTAACATTCATTCACATTACTAAGCACTAAGCTACTATATTAGATGCATCTAACATACATAGAGATGACAATACTAAGCATAACTCCACATAGGACGGGAGATCTGCGTGCACCTCACCAGATCCTCCTTCCCCGAGCTTGGAACAACACAGATCCTTTCTTACAATCACTTGCACTTAGCCTTGCAAGTTATCAATACACAATATGCATAGAGCTAACTCAATCACATAGATCCAACCGCTTACATCACTTGCACTTAGCATAATACAACACTTAGCATCTCATACTTCTTAGATCTAGTGTGTTTTACATTGCCTAGATACCTATTTATACATTACAAAAGGGGCCTAAGAATGGATAAGACCCATGGGCCAGCATTCCATACCCGTTACATAAACCCTAAACCCAAAAATCCCGCAAAAGAGGGTGAGATCCCGCGATCTCTTCTTTGCTTGGTGCTTCGTCTTCGACTAGCCTGTCGAAGTCCAAAAAATGGTCAAGCACGACCAAGGTTCTCTAAAACTTAGTCGAGGGTGAACGAGCCTCCAACACTCACCTGTGACTCGTCCCAAGTCACTCTGATCTATGCAAATCTTCTTCGAAGGCCTCAAGCTTAGCTCGAGCTACCTTGACCTGCTGCTTCGACAGATCCTCTTGATTGGAAAACTCCTGAATAACTTTGTCGGTCACCGGTCCTTCCAATCACTATTCCACCGCGGTGACTACTTGTTCTAGCTGTGAACCTTGTCCCTCAATCTCCTTAAAAGGTGTGCAGGCTTCATCCTGCATTGGCTATAGCCTCTGTGTCACTTCCATGATTTTACTCTAGATGGAATGGACTTGTTTTTGAACCCTGCACTGTTCCTGTGACCTTTTCATCCTCTTGACCGGTGACAATAGCTTCAACTGTGCTTTCATTGTTGCTGCCTGTTGATTTGCCTCCTGGAGCTATGACTCCAATGTCCTAAGTTTTGGGTCTTCTGCAAGGCACTCGTAGGTCTGTGCACTTCGACTTCTTAATTTCTTGGATTATAAGGCCAATGCCTTGATTCTTTCTACTACTCTCTGAGCAGTTTCTTCCCTCTGATCTCAAACTTTCTACGGAATGCTTGGCATAACTTGTAGTTACAATTCTGCCACTCTTGCTTGAAGCTGCTGAATATATTCAACGAGCTTCTCCACTTGAATCTCCACTGTGTCTTCGTCTATCTGTGTGAGGCCCGACACAAAGCGAAGTTCTCTGGTGACTGCCTCCTTGACTCCCATCTGCTCTGTGAGCAACTGTTCTTTCTCCTTCTGGATCTGCTCTCTATCCTCTGCAAACTTCTCCTGGAGGTCATCTTTTTCTTGTTGCGCAACCCGACGTTTCTCTATGGCTTCCTCCTTTGCTTGTTTCAGGGCCTCTATGGCCTATTCTTTTTCCTCCTGGACACGACGAAGGTGAGCCTTTGTCGATCCATCTATTCTGTGTTGCTAGGCAGGCTCATCTCCTACTTGTATGTCCCCTGCTAACAACGATGAAGTAGGCACTACGCGGCTCAAATAAAGAGCCCGTTGTACCCCTTTGAGCCCCACCTTGATCCTGTCAAACATTGTCTCCTATTTGGCTTCACTTTGCTACAAGATGTCCTCTGAGTTATTTGATACAACGACAATGATAAGTTCAATATCATCTACAGTGAGCACAGTTTGAAAGGGAGGTTTATTGGCTTTTGACTTCTTTCGCAATGAAGGTTTCTGCGGGGAACCCTTTCTTTTATTGGATGTCTCAGCCTCCGTGATCGGATCCTTAGGTGGTGTTACCTCACCATGTTCCTATTTGTTTTATTCCCCTTCATCCTCTTCTTTGTCTACTTCGTCACCTCCTCCTCCTTCAGGTGAATCTGGTGTAATTTCCTTTGATGCGCTGCTCAATTCCTGTATCTCTTCCTTCTTTTTCTTCCTGTTGTTGTTGGGTGCATCATATTCTTCGCGAGTTACTACATGACTTTCGATGAGGTTAGGGTCAGAGATTTCTGTCTATTCAATCGATACAAGGATCTCTGTAGGCCATTCCTTGGTTATTTCTTCCATGTCCTCCTCTGTGAGTTCGTAATAGGACTGGAGCTCTTCTTTGTGTTCGTCTTTGCACACAGTGATATAGATGAAGTTCCTGTCTATGTGGAAATTCACAAGTGGCCTGAACCTATGCAGAGTGTTCGATATCATGCGAGGGAAGGATTCAATGACCCTCTTCAGTTGTAGATAATAGGTATGGAACACTGCATTTGACTGCCATTGTTTTTCCATGTCGCTCGAATACCAGAGCGTAGTGAACTTCACAGCTAGTGGTTCAGATGGATCAATTTTAGGGAAAGTCGCTCCTTCCGGCATATCCCAAGAAATGAAGGCAATGAGAATAAAAAACTAGTTGAAATGAAACTCATAGCCCTGATCCCGAGATTCACGATAATCTTTCTCTAACTAGTTGACGAGGTAGCTCTCCCAGTTCATTTGTATCCCTTCAACGCATTTTCCTACGAGGTCGACGACAAACCCCGTGACTTGCATTGGCCTATTCTTCCTGACAAGGTTACCATTGATCAACTGGAAAGCTAGGCACACTGTACCATTGTGGATGGAGGATACCTTGTAGCCCCRCTTCCCTTTCTTCACATCACCTTAGGTTTATTTTATGCACTGCGCCAGGGTGCGATTTGCAGCCTTCCTTGGGTAAAAATCCTGGGGATCTAGTCATTGCATGCTTAATCCAGTGATCYAATGGATTAGCGTCAGATCTACTATGATGCACCGATCCAACCATAGGTAACCACCATGGTAGCATGAAAAGAGGATTTTAACGCACGCGTTAACCTCCTGATGTCTACTGAAGTGTGGGATATTCATCACATTAAGAATGGTGGACCTCGCGATGTCCATAGTCCATGACTGGGGGATTATATTCAAATTATTCCACATTGTCTTGGTCAAGTACTTATGTGGTGCGAGCATGCCATAATTCTTATGGTCTCCTAAGTTGAAGTCACTGATCTTTAGCATCATAATCAGTCCTAACTGCAGTCCAATTGTGTGTATCCCCTTCGGGAGGTACACAGTGAACAATTTATAGTCAAAGACCCTTGAGACTCTATCACGACTAACAACCCCAGCCAGAGGTGGGATATAATCGAGCAGGATTTATCGGATGAGATTCGTGTTGGCCAATTCGTCGCGATGCTTTCTTCTCTTCTTTTTCGTAGTTCGGGAGGGCCCAGATCGACGTGCAATCGATGGGAATGTTTTCACTCCTCTCACCGACGAGGCATGTATCCTGTAGACAGGACCTTCTCAGCCATGAGCTCTATGAGGATTTCTTAGATGGATTTCTCTACTATGCTAAGGTTGCCTGACATACACGCTCGAGATCAAATATCTCGGGTTGGTGAATAAACAATCAAGGTAGCAGAACGAATGGTGAGGTTACAATAAGCACTGTGCGAAAGAAATTAGTTCTCAGTGGGCTTGGATAATCACAATTCGTGAAAGTGTCCTCGGTGCAACATTCGACGGGATAAATAGATAACGTCTTAAAGGACTCCTCCAATGGGTAGGAATGCCTCGATCAATACAATTCCATTCGTTATGGCGCGGTCCCAACGGTCTGATGGCGAACGTTCCGACAATAACTGCATTTCAATCCATTCTGGAGCATCGTTCTAATGGTTGGGATGCCTCCAATGGTCATATTGCTTCACCATGGTGAAGTGCCAGTCAGTGATGTTCTGCAATTCCGGTGAGGTTCAAGTTCTGCAAGCCTTCCTTCTATGAAGTCCTCTCTGGAACCTCCTGCAATTTTTCAAGCTTTGCTTTCTTCTTACTGAGCTTTCTAGATTTCTTTCCTGTGATCTGCGTCTTTGGATTCCTCTTTCCATTCTTCATCTTATCCTTTCTTAGCATAGTAACTTCG
>JASDQU010100855.1:157197-168572 GCA_032191745.1 Picea mariana
AATATTCAAATTTATAAGGATTTTATATAGTTTTTATAAAATTTTGGCGATTTTTAAGGTAAAATAATTTTATCCTATAGAATTTGGGTGAATCATTTTTAAAATAGTGAATCTCGTTTTTGGAAAAACCATGGAAAATTATCCCATGAGCGAAATTTAGCCCCTAAAATCATCCTTGTGAAATTTAGTGCATGGATAGGTTCTTTATGCCTTCTTGTGTTCTTTCAACTTCGACAACTAAGTCTCTGGTCCTTAGTTGCTTCAACTTGTCCTCTTGTTCTTTTATTAAGCGCACTATTTTCTTAGCCATGAGATCCCTTAATTCTTTCTTTTTCTATTCTATAGCTTCCTCTTCTTCTCTCCTTCGGATATGATCTCTCTTGACCTAAGTCTTTCCTAACAAAAGTGAAAAGGGAGCACTGTTCTCAACAAACTTAATGACCTCGAATTATTCTTTTGTCGACGTTCCATCATCAACCATAGGTTCATGGGCAAGTCTTCCACATAGGGTTATTAGCTTTCCTTTAAACAATCCTATTCTTTCTAATGAAGGAATCATAGCAGGATTTCCTAAGATTTCCCAAGTACTTTCTGTCATAATGTTCACCTGTGTTTCTACATCCAATACACAGTCTATGTCGAAGTCTCCTATTCGTGTTTCTATGCACTCTTTCTTTTTTTAAATCTCTGATAAACTGATGTCTCTGTGATCATTCAATGTTTCTTTCATCTATACTCTGATTCTTTCTGGTTCTTTAGCATATTCTTAGTCTCTTGACCTTCCTCATGGTCTTCTTTTCTTATGTTCATATTCTCAACTTTAGAAATCATTCTATAGAAATCTAAAACTTCATGTCCAGTAGCTTTACAACAAAGTTAAATAAGACTTCTACCAGGGCATTCCTTAGCAAGATGTCCCGATATTCTGCAATTATAACATAATGTCAATCCTCTCTTTCTCTTAAATGATCCCCAACCTTTCCTACACTATGCACTGGGATCATAGTGATAGACCTGTAAAAAATTCTTTCTAGGATCATACATCCACTTGTTAGTCCAAAACTTCTTTCTATGCACAGGGATAACATAGCTTTCACTATTTTTATCAAATCTATTCATATCATATCTTCTTTCTTCTAGTTGTACCCTAGTTTTCAGACTAGGACAAAATTTTAAAAATATACCTAGATCCATTCTTTCGAAACAAAAATTTCCACTTATCTTACCTTTATCAAAGCACAAAGCCTTAAGATCTTACCTCTTTTCTTCAGATCTGATTCCCTTATTAGCACATAGCTTCACAAGTCAAGTAGAGTACTGCACACTACAACAAGAGATCTATGCACAAATCTTTCTCTTTTCCTCAGTTCCTAGCAATCATAGTTTCAGGTCCTAGCAACAGAACCATTTGTTGGAACAGGGGCAAACCCAGGGTTCAACGCTTCAACAATGCACCAACAAAACCCTATCTACTGGCCCTTTTGGCAACACCCGTGAAGAAGATGAAGTCTCGTCTAAGGTAGAGGCAGGGGGGTTGCAGGACTCAAGCATCTACAACCTAGCTAGGACACAGATATGTGATCACAGTACTTAACAGAACACTTAGCATTTAACATTCATTAGAATTTAACCCTTATTCACATCGCAGGTAAAACCCTAATTACATAGCAACGTAGTATTCAACAAGATCTAACACACCCAAGCACTTAGCACTTAGAAATAGAGTAGATCTAGCATTCATTCACATTACTAAGCACTAAGATACTATATCAGATGCATCTATCATACATAGAGATGAAAAAAATAAGCATAAATCACATCAATCACACAAAAGCAATCATAACACAGGATATACATGGTTCACCCCCAGCGTGGGGCTACATTCACCAACTCTTAGTCTTCTTTATTATCTTCTGTCAATCTCCTTACATGCACAAAGCATCAAAACTAACTTTGCATAGGACAAAAGATTTGTGCACACCTTGCCAGATCCTCCTTCCCCGAGCTTGGCACAACACATAGACTTTCTTACAATTACTTGCACTTATCCCTGCAAGTTATCAATACACAATATGCACAGAGCTAACTCAATCACATAGATCCAGCTGCTTACATCACTTGCACTTAGCATAATACAATACTTAGCATCGCATACTTCTTAGATCTAGTGTGTTTCTTGCATTTCCTAGATATCTATTTATACATTACAAAAGGGGCCTAAGCATCGGTAAGACCCATGAGCTGACATCCCATACCCATTACATAAACCCTAAACCCAAAAATCCCACAAAAGGGGGCGAGATCTCGCGATCTCTGCTTTGCCTGGCGCTTCGTCTTCGACTAGCCTGTCGAAGTCCAAAAAATGGTCAAAAATGACCAAGGTTCTCCAAAACTTGGTTGAGTGCCAACAATTCCTTAATCATAATTAGAAAACCATGTGCCAAAAAACCATAGAAAACAAATGCAAAAAGCTGCCAAAAATGGACCATTTTTTTTTCTTGGGGGCTCCTGCCCCAAAAACCCTGCAACACTCTCATCTAGGGGGTGCCAAGCACCCCCTAAACCCCCTTTTTCACATATCAATGTAAAACACATGGGATCAAGTTTTCAAAGAATATAACAAATACCCAACATAGAGTTCTAGAACCACATCTCACAGTCCTAGCTAACCTACGCTGGGGGTTTTGATAAAAGAATGTAATGTTCCTTGGTTTAGCCCTGATAAATGAATGGTACATTCCTTGGGTTAGATCTGATAAATAAATGGTGCATTCCTTGGGTCAAGAAGTTGAAAGGAATAGGATATTATGGTTGTAACTTCTGCTGGAGTTGCGAAATTGCAGAATTTATTTCTTTAAAGCATTGTGATGTAATTTGTGTGTGTATATATATATATGTGTGTGTGTGTGTGTGTGTGTGTGTGTGTGTGCACTGAGGATGACACACAATTATAGGGAGGGGAGGGGGAATGTAACATCCCCTCTATAATCCCTAGTTTAATTAATTCTTAATGTATATGTAATGTGTGGCTACGACCAAAGCGATGTATATACAAATGTATTTCTAAGTTTTAATAATAAAATGTTATGTCAGCTGCTAAGGGGACATGGAAAGAGATGGGGGATGAATTAATCCAAAAGAGAGGGGTGGGTCTAGGAGAATGTCTAAGAGAGGGGTCCAAGGGTAAATATCCATGTCTATTAATTCCACCAACATTCTTGAATTTTATTATCATTTGTATTAAACTCTATTTCCTGATTGAGTGTCCCCAAGTCCAATCATTGAATGCATGCAAGAGGGTGGATATGAGAAGTCACATCCCATAGTTATGGGAGCATGGGGGCTAAGTAAAATCAACTTGTGGAAGTGTGTGAGTTGTGAATGCAAGCCAAAGAAGAGGAAATTTGTATGGGCATCTACAACCGTTTTGGACAATCAATGTTTTTGCATGAGAAACAAGGAGAGAGAAGAAAAGAGAGCTTAGAGATGGAGCATCCATGGAGGACGAATTCTATAGCATGTTGGAGCATATTTGGAGTGTATTTGAAGATAAAGACTGAAGAGATAGGTTTTTAGGCCTGAAGAGTGAAATCCCGTGTGAGTTGCACTATAACAACAAGTGTTTGCTATTGTTTGGTGGTAGTTTTCCTAGCAGTGAGATCCCTTGAGTTCCCAGTAGAAATATTGTTGGTTACTTGTGCCAAAGAGACCATGATAAATGAATGGGACACCCAAGGGATTGATATCAATGAAGGGGTACATTCCTTGGGTTTAGCAGGTYGAGAGGAAGAGAGATGGTGGAAAATTGGGATAGTTGTAGGAGAATACTAGTGGGTTGTGAGTTTATGAGCTATGAGTGGATAGTCAAAGACCACCCTCTTTTATGGATTGCTAGATTCATCTCGGGGTAACTTGTTGTTGATATTTGGAACAAAAAATCTATGGTTGGGTGGAACATCCTTCCCAAGCAGTTGGTTGCACAACTATTTATAAAATATAAGTGTTTTATCTTGTTTTTGTTTGTATTATGAGTTTATTCATTGTGCATTAACTCTATAATTGAGAATGATTTATATGATGCTATAATAAGCTATTTACTGCATTCATGTGTGATTTTAGTATGATGTAGATTCATCTAGTTCATGATATCATATAATGGATAAATATGTGTGTGGAAATTGTAGTTCTTAAGCTACAAAAAATTAGTTAGCAACAAATTTTAATTTTTATGAGTATTCCGCACATAATGGACCTTAGTTGGGCTGGGGAACGTTACCGATGATGTAACTTTTCATTTCAAGAAATTTGGAAAAATTGTTGTATATCTTATGGTGTATGTAGACGATATTTTGATAATAGGTAGCATTGAAGCATATGTTGTTTCCATAAAGAAAGAATTGAAGAAGGGTTTTGAGATGATAGACACGGGACATATTCACTACTACTTGGGTATTGAAGTAACTCAAAATCCAAGGTATATATTCATTTCCCCAAATAGGTACATTAAAAAGTTTTTGAATAAATTTGTCATGAATAATTTTAATCTTCTCTCTACTCCAATGGAGCAAAATTTGAAGCTAACATCAAAATAAAGGAATGTATTTGAGGATGCAACTAAATATAGATAAATTATGGGGAGTCTTATCTATCTTACCAGTACTAGAGTAGATATTTCATTTGTAGCTAGGATTATTTATAGGTTCATTCAAAAACCTTATGAAGGGCATTAATGTGTTGCAAAGAGAGTTCTAAGGTACTTGAAGGAAACTCAATACTTTGGGCTAAAAAAATCTAAGGTGGAGGACTTCATATTAGTTGGATATAGAGATTTATACTTTGATGGGGATAAGGAGAATGAAGTGTCTACTTCAGGACACCTCATGAGTCTTGGACCAACAACTATCTCTTTTAGATCACACAAAAATATTGTCCCAACAGATTCCCTTACAGATGCAAAATATGTGGTTGTTAGAAAGGAAACAAAGGATATTGTCTGGCGCAGGAATATACTAGATGATTTATAGGAGAAATAGGTGAATGCTAATCCAATTTTGATTGAAAAAACTTACACAATCAAGTTGGCTCAAATTGATAGATTCCATGATTGAACAAAGAACATCAACATGGAGTACCATTTGATTTGATATCATGTAGAGGTCAATTGATCCGGATTTATGGGCAGAATGAAAGGAATAATAGACTGAATACAATAACATAGTGATATAGAGAACACCTACAAATATCTAGTGAACAATAACTTCTATTGAATAAATAAAATAGGTTGAAGTTGTAAAACTGCAAAACTGGAAACAACTTGCTCGAATGGTGGTAGATATCTCTAAGAAGGGATGTGGCTTGCTACACGCATCCATATGAGCATAATGATTACAATGAGGCTCCAAAGGCCTTTTTAACATTATTTATGAATGGAAAAACCATATACATCCAAAGACCTAACCCTAGGAGATGAAATGCCAAACATTATGTGGGCTCTGATGGGTAAGTTGTTACCTCAACTTCTTGGGTCGTAAATTTTTTATACGACCTTCGTTTTAGGTGCGTGATAGCCCGATGGAAAGGTATTTTAGAAAAATACACATTATGCCATCAAAATCTGACTCTGTCTACAGTTTGACTATGGCAAGCCAAAAAAACATTGTTTAGGTCTCTAAAATGACTCTAGAAGTACATAAAGATGTACAGACATGAAAACTTCAAAAATAAGGCAGTTGGATTAGGTGGGAGGCCACCAATATCCACCTAGAAACTGTGTAGGGATTCATACAACCCCATAAGTGTAGAACCCACAATTACAAATAATTACAAAAGAACGTGTTGATCTAAAAATTGTCAAGAGGATCCAATTGGAATAGGTGGGTGGACACCAATATCCACCTGGATCAGTCCTCCCCCCTTAGGAAGCAATGGTATCCATTGCGTTGAGTTCCCCCATCAACTAAGGAAAATTATGTTGAATTTGGCCCCGGGTGAGCCACTTGCCTTGGTGTAGGAGTTTCCCTGCCTTGACAACTCGATAAAGATGGATCCTCTGCTACTGAGTGCCCTTGACTTGTGTGTCTACTATCTGATCGATGGATGTCTATTCCATGTAGTCAAGGTTGAGCTTTGTTGGTGTCAACTGTTCTGCGATCTCTGAGGTGTCCAATAATGGTGGAAAATATGGTCGAAGGAGGTCCACATTGAACACTAGGTGAAAGCCAAGGAAGGGTGGAGTGTTGAGCTCAAAAGAATTTCTACCCACAACCTTGGTGATAGTGTAAGTCCCATAGAGAAGTGGGAAGAGATTCTGATGGGGACCTATAAGGTGCTCTTTCTGCAAATGTAACTATACCTTGTCTCCCACTTGAAATTGGTGCGGTACCCAGTGTTGATCATGGTGTTGCTTGTACTTAGCATTGGATTTTTGAAAAATCTCTTAGACATGTTGGAGGATGTGCTAAATTCACTCAATGAATCTGGAAAATTTGTCATCCTCAGACTGAACATGGGAAGATTCTTCCTGTGTGGTTGCAAGAGGTAGTGCAACATCAATAGGAACCAGGGGTTGTAATCCAAACCCTACCTGAAATGGCCTATGGCCTGTGGAGCTATGGAGAGCCATGTTGTAGCTATGTTGAACATAAGGAAGACTCTCATCCCATGTATGTGAATGATTAGATTTGTAAATGCGCTAGATGTGCAAAATCATCCAATTGAAAACCTTTGTTAGAACATTGGTTTGGGGGTGGAAAGCAATGGATTTAGTGAGCTTGGTGTCCAACGACGACCATAGACTCGACCAAAATGTGTTGAGGAACTTGCTGTCCCGATTTGAGGTGATGGTCTATGGTATCCCAAAATGGATCCGCACCTGTTCGAAGAAGAGATTGGAAGTATTTTTCATTGTGATGCTCTTCTTGCAGGTTTTTATAATGGCCATCTTCAAAAACCGATCAACCACCACAAATACACAATCATTGTCGTTCTTGGTTGATGAAAGTCCAGACATGTAATCCATCGATATTGATTCCCAAGGCTTCTCGAGAGTAGGAAGAGGGGTGTATAAGACTTGATTCTTGATGGTTGTCTTGGAAATGACACAGAAAGTGCAAGATCTGATATACTTGTTGATGTCTTGTCAAAGTTTTGGCCAATAAAATTGTTTCTGTAGAATGACCACAATTTTCTCCATGCCAAAATGTCTTGCCATCCAGCTATAGTGAGCCTCCCAAATCAGATTTGCATGCTTTATTGTGGGAACACAGAGGTGGCCTAGATGGCATAACAGTCCATCCTGGATGTGAAAATCAGTGACATTCGCTCCCGTACCCAAGAGATGATAAGTGGTGGTGAAGTCAGGGTTGAAATTATAAATTCGGGGCTACTCAGATGCCTCATGCCCACAAGAATGGATCACTGTGGTGAGTGAAACAACATGAGGGTGACTAAGGTAGTAAACGACATGATTTGTGCTCCCTATTTTATACTTGATGTTGATATGGAACTGCTATAAGTATGTGGACCACTTTGTATGGCAGTTGTTCTGCAACTTCCCCTGTGTCTGTATGAACTGCAGAGGCTTGTGATTAGTGTGGATGATTGTCTCCTTTCCTAGAATGTAATGTTTCCACTGACAACATGCTTTCACAATGGAATACATTTATTTTTCATAGGTGGGGTATTTCTAGAAAGTATCTGAGAGTGTCTCACTATGGTATGCTACTGGATGACCATGCTGAGTGAGAACTACGTTGACAACATAGTCGGAGCCATCTATCTCAATCTCAAACAGTTTTTGTAGATCAGGTAAGGAGAGTAATGGAGTTGAGCACAAGTGATGATTTAGATCATCAATTTCTTGCTGTTGTGCTTGCCCCCATGCGAACTTTGACTTGCCATCGCACTTGGTTACTTGGTTAAGGGCCCATGCAATATGGGATAATCCCAACACAAACCTTCGGTAGAAGTTGGCAAGTCCCAAGAACCTCTAAAGCTCTTTGAGTGTGATTAGGGTTGGCTAGTCACGAATGACTTGGATTTTAGCTAGATCCACATGTACCCCATGATCATCAACAATGTATCCCAAGTATTAGACCTTGTTCATGCCAAAGGAACATTTTTCCAAGTTGGCATATAGCTTGTGCTACCACAGAGTGCCTAAAACGTGATGAATATGTTACATGTGCTCCTTCTAAGTTCTGTTGAAGATGAGGATGTCATCCAGATATACCACCACAAAAGAGTTGGTGAAGGGTCTCAATACATCATCCATCAATCTCATGAAATTTGTTGGTGCATTTGTTAAGGCAAAGGGCATGACCAACCATTCGAAGAGACCTTATTTAGATTTAAAAGTTGTCTTCCATGCATCAGTTGGTTCGATGGGAACCTAGTGGTAGCCATACTTTAGGTCAATTTTGCTGAATAAATTTTCACCCTTGAGTTGGTCAAGAAGGTCATCAATTCGGGGAACTAGGTATCGGTTCTTGACTGTGATTTTGTTTAGTTCTCTGTAATCAATGTAGAGCTGCCATGCCCCATCTTTCTTCTACACCAGAAAAATTGGGCTTTCACAAGGGGAGGAGTTGCGTTGGATGTTCCCCTTTTGATGCATCTCTTATATATGGGGATTTATTTCGTCATTTTCCATTAATGAGCGATGATAGACTGGTCCATTAGGCGGCATGACACTAGGGGTTAGATCAATTGGATGCTTGACTTCACAGTGCGTTGGTACCCCAATGGGTGAGGGGAATATGTATCTGTACTCTTCCATGATGTCGTCCACTTGCTGTTGTTGCAAAGAGAGGCTCTGTGTAGAGGTCATGGATGTGGCAGTGACCTTCAACTTACTGCGAACACAGATCACAAAGAAGATAAACTTCCCGGTCTGTGAAATGAACTTACTGCATTCCTTAGCAGAGATTAAAGAAATAGAGGTAGGCGACGCTACCTATGGTATCCTATAAAATTGTCTACCCAAAGTAATAATAACACTGCGGGGTCTAGGCTCATACTCATCATGTCGCTTCCACAAATATGGATGGACTAAAAGAACATCACAAACTTCAAGGGGAGAAATATAACATAATACCTCATCTTTGAAGGGCTTGATGTTGTAGGAAAGATGACACTGTTGGCTGACATGGAGATCTCATCCTTGGGGAAGCCAACTAATGGTATAGGGCTGCGGTGTGATTTTATCGGCAGGTTCAACCCCTTGACAACCTCGGCTGAAATCAAGTTGTTCTGACTGTCGCTATCGACAATGAAATGCAACATAGTTCCCTTTACCCACATCTGTGAGTGAAAGAGGCATTCCCCTTCCTCTGGTTCTTCTGGTTCGCTTGGTTGGACTTTGGTGGTAGCGACAGTGGCACTAGGTTCGGCATCGATGATCTGCTTCCCAATTTCTAGACTTGATTTAGAGTCAGAATCTTCCTTTGACTCAAAATATTTCAGCTCGGTCACCAGTGACTTCTTGGAGCGATATTCTTCGGTGTTGTGCCAAGGGATTTTATGGTATTCACACCATTTTCCCGTGTCCTTCTTCAACTTCTCATTACCCTTCTTGGGTTGCGTCTTGGACTGGTTTTCTTGAGAGAGACCATATTTTCTCTCTCCCTTGTTTTGTGGGTTGGAGCCGCCTTTTCCCTACTTCGACTGTGAGGAGTTTGCAGATCCAAGATTTTGCCTCTTCTGCTTAAATTTCTGCTCGATACAACATATCTATAAGCCGCACCTAATGATGTGATGTAAAAAAACTTCATTTATGTTTGGATCTATCTATGTAGACAACCATGGTATTTGAGCACCATATGTTGTTTAGAGTCTTTGATACCCAATTTGGTGCTCAGGGTATGGAAAATATTGTTGAAATATGGTACTCTCTGGTCCCTTTCCTGAAGCAGTGTGGTTCATACTGTGTACTGGTCCTCATAGCTTCCAACAAGGTAGTACTATTATTTAATAACATCCTTGAAGGAATCCCATGTGGGGGCAACCAAAAATATTGTAGATTTATCTATGTACCTTTGCTCAGAGTAAGTATCCCACCGGTCCTTAACATGGGGGACAACCTTGAGGAGTGAAAAAGTAATCTTTTCCCTGTCGAAAAAATTGTGGACCGAAAAATACCCTTTAGGAAGAGTCAACCATTTATCTACAACATCCGCATCTATGAGTCCTTCAATTAATGGAATATCAAAATTTACTTGTACCTTGAAGGGGGTTGCATGGCTGCTTGATGAATATGTGTCTCTCGTGGGCAACTGCCGAAGGATCTGTGCAAAGTTGTCCATCATTTCATTCCTTTTTCGTGCAAGCACTTCCTCGAGCAACATTTTAAAAGGATATTCTACTCCATCATCTTTCTTCTTGTCCCCCATAGGTTGTTTTTGGGTTCGGTGTGGCCGATCTTGCAAAGGCTCAACTGGTTCGAGTCCCAACTTCTTATACCCAGATCTTGTCGGGGACATGCATGAAGAAAAATAAATGAAGAGAAAATCACTTTGATACCACTGATCCAGATTTATGGGTAGAACGAAAGGAATAAAAAACTGAATACAATAACACAGATATACAAATAACAAAAACATATATCCAGTGAATAATAACTTCTATTAAATAAATAAAATAGGTTGAAATTGTAAAACTGCAGAACTGGAAACAACTTGCTCGAATGGTGGTAGCTATCTTTGAGAAGAGATGTGGCTTGTTGCACGCATCCGTCTGAGAAGAATAATTACAATGAGGCTCCATAGGCGTTTTTAACATTACTCATGAATTCCCAAACCCTAGACATCCAAAAACCTAACCCTAGGAGATGAAACACCAAAAGTTATGTGGGCCCCGATGGGTAAGTTGGTACCTCAACTTCCCAAGGTCGTAACTTTTGCATATGACCTCCATTTTAGGTGCATGATATCCCATGGGAAAGGTCTTTGCGAGAACTACACATTATGTTGTTAAATTCTAACTTTGTCAATAGTTTGACTGTGGCAAGCCAAAAAAACATTGTTTAGGGCCCCAAAACAGCCCTAGAAGTACATAAAGACGTATTGACATGAAAAATTCCAAAATAAGACAGTTGGATTAGGTGGGAGGCCACTAATATCCACCTAGAAACTATGTAGGGCTTGAGACAACCCTGTAAGTGTGGAACCCACAATTACAAAGAATTACAGAAGAACGTGCTAACTTAAAACTGTCAAGAGGAGCCAGTTGGAATAGGTGGGTGGCCACCAATATCCACCTGGATCATCAATACCATTCAACTGATAGATTGTTCTGCAAGTGAGAAAATTGCAAACATCTTCACCAAAGCACTTGGAAGATAAAAGTTTGAAAATTTTAGAAATATGCTTGGACTCACA
>JASDQU010100855.1:168621-183016 GCA_032191745.1 Picea mariana
GGGGGAGGAATGTTAAATACATAATCCTAGGGATTGTTGTCTTGTAAATATTGTAATTGAGAAATATGAAGAGTCATAGGTGAATAGGAGCATTCATTGGACCTATGAAACCAAAGGTCATATCAACGTATTTATATATGTCTCACATTAATACAAATTCAATATGTGGAATTATTCAAAGCCTATCCTGTCAGTTGTAGGTTAAACATAAGTTAAAAAAAAAAAAACTATTCACCCTATACCTATAAACACATGAGTGCATAGGGATACAGGGTGAACCACAATATGGTAAAGTACAAATAAAAAATATCAAAACAAATTTTCATTTCAACTTCCATTTAGTGCTTCACATCCATACAAGCATAAAAAATTCATATCCCCCAACAATCGCCTCATTTTCTAGTGCTATTCAATTGCTAGATTTCTTGATTCCTTTACTTACACAATGGATTTGTAATAATTCTACATGGGTACCAGATTTCCATTTTTTCTGAGTGGAAAACATGCTTCCTCAACCAATAAGATACCAAGTGAATTGATTATTGTCCCTATAATTTACATTTTCAGTGGTTTAAAATTTAAAATTATGCTTTGATTGTTTTCTCAATTTTTTTAGGAATAAGGTGTTTTCCCACCTATTTCAAGTTGAACAAACAATTCATTGATTCGAATCACTTTTCACACCATTGCAAAATTTTCCAGAATTCAAACACCTCAAGAACTTAACCTACTTTAGCTAAATTAGAAGTCCAAATTCTATTGTATATTTGTTTCTCTTTCTCCATATCTACATACGACCTATAGGCCATGGTTCAATGATAATATTTATCTCCATGGACTAATGTATTCGTAGTAACCCCACAATATGGCTCAAATTTCTTCTTTGGCACCATCCAAATTTTTGTTCTTTACAAAAATAGTTGCAAACAATATACTACCAATTAGTGATTACATTCTTAATTTCATTCCATCAATCTTGAAGTACAAACATGATGACCATAAAGTGAAATCCTTTATGGATGATATTGTATTGAATACAAGGTGCCACATGTTGATGAAATTAAGTGCAGCACAAGAAAAACTTAAATGCATGGCATGAAATGATGGAAAGTTAAAAAAAAATGGAGGCGACGGCTATGGGTGATGCAGGGAAATGGAATGTAGAATGTAGTGGATTGAAATTGGAAATGAAAAAATATTTTGTATTCCAGATCAGGAAGGAAATGTGGAAGTGCAAGGAATGGAGATGTGTGATGGGATGGGGAAGTAAGACTCTTTCATTCCTCATTGCATGTGAAATTTGGAAATGCAACAATTATTTTTTTCCACATTGCAAGTTAAAATTTGATTTTTGAGTTTTCACACTTAGTCAAATTTAAAGTTTTGTTGGTAAGGCCCACTTCAAAAACAACAAGGCTACTCGGTTAAAAGGAGAGACCAATAAAAATCAAGATTGTCAGGGAAAATTGTTAACAAAATCTAGGTTCAAATCCCAGTATCCAAAACTAGTTAGTTTTCATTTTATCAGTTCATACTATTGTTTTATTTTAGATCTAAGTAATTTGGTATGAAGGATTCATGGTCAATTTATAGTTTGCATATGCAACCTTGCAAATTTTACTCAAGGTTTTTCTCTTTCTATATTCATATCCTCATGTTTTGAAGGAAAAAACTAGTACACTATTACACATCTAAAATTATTACAAAACCAATTTATATATTATTTCCCTTTCTATTTTGTTAATATTTCACAATTTTCCTTTTATGGGTGTAACCTAAGAAAGTCCCTTGAAATTTGCGAGATACATAGCTTCAAATCCAATCACCCATCATTTATCAATTTCATAATATTATCATTTATCAATTTCATAATATTATTGCATTTCAAATCTGAATATTATTTTTACATTTTTTTCGCAAATTTTTACTTACAGGGAGAACATGGATAGAAACCCATGTATGGTAAGTGAGCAATGAATAATTTACACTCCCTCTCTTTTCTTTTTTCTTATTATTATTGCATTTATCAATTTCATAATATTATTACATTTCAAATCTGAATATTGTTTTTACATTTTGTTCCCAAATTTTACTTACAGGGAGAACATGGATAGAAACCCATGTATGGTAAGTGAGCAATGAATAATTTACACTCCCTCTCTTTTATTTATTATTATTATTATTGCAGGCAAGGAAAGGAATAATTTACACAAATTATAAGTTGGACTTCTTTTGAGAATAGTAAAAAAACAATGGTTTTGATTATGCTCTATTTTTTTTTATTTCCTTTTATTTAAATAGATTTTGGGTTCAAGTCCTTTCTCACTTGGGAAGGCCCATAGGCCCTATTATCCCCCCATTCCTAGGTGTACCCAAAAAAATGATATCGACCATGATGATGATCAACATGTCCACACATGGCAGCCCATCAACCCCCCTCATTCACCTTTACAACTACAGGTCAACCAAGACTCATCAAATTCAAGCAACCCAGAGTATGGGAGATGGTAATCCATCATCACCATGAGGTATGTTAGTCCTTATTTCATGCAAGGTGTTGTGCTTAATTTTTTAGGCATGTATATGGGGATATTTGGTTGAAGTTGGATAATGGATCATTGATTTGGGAAATTTTGTCAGTTGTCTTGTTTCACCTTGGTGGTCAACTTCAATGCCCTAGTCCTGTGATGTCACCACCCAGGGAAAAGGGGTAGTATTGGGGGGACCTCACAAGGGTAATGTTTCATTCTTTGCCATACTTAACACTTCCCTTCCTCAAGTCTCTCATAGTGTACTAAACTTTAGTAATGGGCCATGGTCCATTCTCTCATGAGAAGAGGGGCTGAAAGCCTAGAGGCTGATTGCAAATACTAATAAAAGAATAAGAAAATGATGCTAAAGAAAGAAATGAATGATAGGAAAGGACTAACAAAATCTAATCCAAACTTAAGATCTACCCTTTCAATGTTCACCCCGGTCCCAAAAAATAGCAATGTTATAGCTTGAAACCTTACAAAAGGGGACTTGCAAATATAATAAATCAGACTAGTAAGATGGCTAAATAAAGGGGTACTGGAAAAAATAACACCTAAGAATGAGGTAACTTAAGAGAAAGTGCAACAGCCTCCACAAAGGTGCTCATAGAAATGGATTAAACGACACCATAAGCCATGAAGTAATCCCTAAAGCTACATCACCTTCACAGTTACTCTTGAAGGGTTTCTTTATTTCCAGCTTCCCTTGGGACCTATTCCTCTCACTAGGTTATTTTATTTTCTATCTCGGTGGCACACCTAATAGGGTTGGCTAAAGGCCCTCCCATACTTAAACTTAGCAACTCACATGGGGTCCTAGGTTGGTGTGATGCTTGAAGGGGATACTAAGGTGAATTGTCTTACACGGATTATATCTTAAGTTACAACTTACTTTGCATGCTTTGAGGACTAGTGTTTCTTATGAACCTTGGCTAACCATGTTTTATGCTTTGATTTTTCTTGGATGTCCCTGCCATGGTTATTTGAGGGACTTCCTGGGCTTGTACCCACAACATCGTGTCTTTATAGTAGGACTCTGGCATGTGTGATGGAGAGTAGTGGGTCATCCAATGGCTCACCACCCTTAGACATCAACTCTCACACCCTTGAAACCCTAAATGATGGACATATGGGCTTGGTAGGAGTATATTCGTTCATGATGGCACACATATGGGGTGGAATCCCATAGAATGGGTAAAGTAACCTAGATATTATATTTCACCGAGAGCAGGGACATTGTAGCAGTAGACATTTAGAGACATGGAAGATACGAGATGCATCTCCCTAGGGCCTAGATACAACACCTGTTTCTTGGATGCTAGCCCTATTTTGGAGATGATGCCACCTTCTAGGGTATGATGCAACTAGGGTTTGGTGACTTCTTGGGGTACTGATGATGCATGCCATGAAGTTTGGTGAGGAGATACATCATTTTCTCCCACACTTCTTCAAATTGATGTCACATGGCATTTTGGGGCCTCAATCTTTCCCAACAGGGATTCACGTCTCACACATGTGGGATATTATGATGTATTTTGCATTTATTATACTTTGTAGATGTTGAATGAGGGGTTGACCCCACTAAAATTGAACATTTGTTATGCTATATGGATAAATGAGGAGTGCTAGCCTCATATAAGAAGGCTAGCACTACCTCTTTTCATTTCATCATCATTCCCTCACCATTTGTGAGGTGCTACTTATGAAATTTTCTCCCTTTTTGGGGTTACTAGTCTCTATATATCATGTGTTATGCTTGAAAAGGATTTCTTGGGGATTTTTGGATGATTTTGGATGGATATTTCTACAATTAGGGTTAAATTCTCTTGGTTTCCTGGATGAAGTAAGTAAATTTCTTAAATTCTTGTTCATGCTATTGATGTTTATGGAAATTGTTATTTTGTTGCAAGAAGTCTTGTTTATTGAAACCCTAAGACATAAACATAAGTGATTCTTCCTCTCACAAGGTTATGTTCGTTTAAAGTTGGTTAATTTTCCTTTCTAGGGTTATAACCCTAAATCCCTAAAGTTATATCTCTTAGTATTTTATCCCTAGACATTTGATCTTTGATCTAGTTGAAACTAAAAGAAGGGAGAAATGATATCTAGTGCCCAAATGTGCTTGCACCCTATATATCCTTCTCTTCAAGATCTAAAAACTAAGGCCCAAATGTGCTTGCACCTTGGATCTTAGTTTCAAGTAGATCAACATTCAAGCTTGGATGTATTGGAGACTCCATAGCCCTAGAAAGGCACTAATCCTAAAAGAACTTCTTGTGGTGAATTGATTGACAAAACCTCTCTCTCAAAAATATCACGCATTCTACCAACTACACTACCTCTAACCTTAGAAAACTCACTATATTACTTGCCTCTGTTATAAAATTTTGCTACAACCATCTAAATTTACACTAAATTGTTGCATACACTCATCTAAAGGTGGCTTAACTCACTCATAAATTTCCTCTAACAATTGGATAATATTCTATTGGTTATATGCTTGATTTTCATGGTCAATTGTGGCATTTCCAATCACTTTATATTGATGTTGTTGAAAAATACTTATTTCTATTACAAAACTAGATAACTGATGCAATTTGCAAAAACCATAGCTAACTAACTTGTCTAGTGTCCTAAAGAGGTCATTATTGCATCATTTGGCTTGGAATTTGTTATATATATGATGCAAAGTGTTCTTGTTCTAGTAGGTATAACAAACTACATAACAACCTCTTTCCTTCATTGACCTAGACCAAAAAATCAGTGATCAAGATAGGGGGTGGTAGGCTTGGCTACAAAACTTTCTATTTGATCCCTTAAGATCACCAGGGAAGCCTCCCTTGTGGTGGACCTCTTCCATCATTAAAACGAGGGAAGATCCTACCATGGTGATAGTGGTAGTTTGTTCCATTGTTATGCAATATTTGGGGATCTTGTGGTGGTATTTACATAAGTAAAAATCATGCGATAACATGTAAAAATCATGTGATAACATTTTGGTGCTATTTTCAGGGAGGATTAAGTCATTCCCCTCACAAAAAATCTTTGGTAAAATTCTCCCAAATCTCTTATCTTACAATTTTACCCAACAATTCCAATGAGGGTAGTTTCCTAACCTTCCATTGATGATCCACTTGGAGGAATCATCTGGATAATCCACTGATGACAACCCGTACCAAGTGTCATTATAAAAATCATCCCATTTCCCCCATGGATCCTCCTATATGGGCATCCAAAAATACTTTCAAGCCCTTGGACATGAGTAGAATCCATGGTTTTCCCCATGACATGCTTAAGGGTGCTATTTATTTTCTATCTAAATTATCTGGTGATGATGATACCAAATCCAAACTATCACCTGATTAGTTTCTATGATGAGTATGGGGAACATGAGGTAAAACCAAAAAACTCAGATGTGATCATGAGGCTTTTATCTCTCTAATTTGTAGGAGAATATAGGGAATGGTATGAAAACCTCCCAAGCAAGAGTATAAAAATTTATGAATACTTTGAGAGTGATTTCATAAGGATATGGGGTGATAGAAAGGATTAATCTTTCCTTTTCTCCCAATTTGACAAAATACAGAAATATGAAAAAGAGTCTATATGAGAATTCAACACCAGATTTGATGCCTTGGTTGAAGAGTTTCCTCTCAACATCATACCTACAAAAGGAATTAATTTTTCAAAGAACAAGTTCCCTGAAACCCTCAAGGAGGCACAATATTTTGCATCCCAAATAGAAACCAATTTGAGTTCATACAAGTTTGAAGTCCCTCCCGTGAAAAATTCTCTTAAGTAAAAGATTGCAGACCTTATGATATCCCATAATATCCTCATGAATTCTTGGTTACTAATTAATAGTTCTACTCTATCATATGAGTTATTGATGCAAGGTTCATGTCTTTTAGGTTTCCAACAAAATCCTCTAAAACTATCGGCCCTCCTGGTAAACAAGAAGGCAACACAACACACAGAATGCGCTGCGCAATCTCACCCGAGATAGCTTTAAATGGGAGGCTGTAAGAATCATGTGTTTATGGATTAGGATTGAGTGCAAGATATATGATCTGCATTCTAGACCATTTATTATAACTTGTGATTGCAACCTACTATTATTCATGACTTATTCCGTCAATATCGCAACAATATTTAAACAAGCAATGTAACAACTCATTCATTCATTAAGCATAACAAATAACTACTAAAAGACAGTAAATATATGCATGCATTCATCCCATTACACAGATGTTACAGTGGTTCACCCCCTCCCAGGCTACGTCCACAAAGATTTGGCTCTTGGCTCTTTTATTATGGTAGTTCTTCATATCTAGCATCGCGCGCTTACAATGATCCTCAGATGGGTAAGATCTGTATGAGGCAAATTGGTTCGCACAGGCTCCTTAGCCTACTATCTAATCCTCAAATCTTCCTTCTCTCCATTCCTCTAGCTCAACAAATTACAAAATAGTTCATAATCATATTACATATCACATCAACTCGTACATATCTATGATGGAACAATACAAAACTGAAATAACAAGAAGGAAACCCCTATGATACCTACATATCTATATTTATATATTTCGAGCTCTTCAGTCGTTTACAAGATATTGCCAAAACCCTAACCCTATCGACACTAGGTCTTTCTCCCATGCGTGTGTGTTGTTCTTCCTTCGAGTTGTCACTTTCCTTGTGCACACCTTCTTGCATGTGTGCGTGCTA
Source organism: Picea mariana (assembly GCA_032191745.1). NCBI lineage: Eukaryota > Viridiplantae > Streptophyta > Pinopsida > Pinales > Pinaceae > Picea > Picea mariana. The sequence continues at coordinate 175,881 of JASDQU010100855.1, forward strand.
TGTTTTCCTACAGCTATTACTTTTATTTTTTCACGCTTTCTTTGCCCACGATCATCCTTCTTTCTAGTTCATCCTACTGCCAACAGGCCCCCAACACTGACATGTGGCTCATCTTGAGCCACCTAATTCTTATGAGCTTCCTCAATCTCCTTGTTGATCATCTGGAACTTTTCCTTGAGCTTTGTTTTTTGTGTTAGTGCATGCGTGGTCTTATCCTTGATTGTGTCCACTACCTGGACTACCACTTCGTCGCTCAACAATCCTACAAATTCTGCCTAGGTTTCTGCTATCTGTGTCTTAGCTTCCTCTGCCTATGCCAGTAATTCTACTACCTGCTCCTTTAATGGCTCCATTTGAGCCTGACGCTCCTGTTTCTGGGTTTGCGCAGAGATTAGCTCTGCCTATAATTTATTAATCTCCTGTGTCCCTTTGACACGATCTGGGATTGGTATGGTATTTTTCTTCTGCTTGAGCTCTTGGATCGTTGAATTGATCCTTTCCTCTTCATTGTCCCACCATTGGACCTGTGGATATTCCTCCAACCTTGTCCAAAGCTACATTTATTTATCAAATGAGTCAGCTACTGTGCTAACCTATCGCGCTATCTCTTGCAGCTACGTTGTTGCTTTCTTCTTCCTTTCTACTTCATTGCCGATGGAGTGGTGGGTATGACTTGTTCTCAGAGATTCTCAATCTCCTTTTGATATTGTTCGATGGCCTGCGCAATTTGATCAATATTTTCTGCTACTGGAAGTTTTCCCTTGCGCAGTGTTTGGAAGTTTCTAAAAAATTCTTCCTACTCTTTGTTCCAGTTCGTTCACGCGTTCTTTTTCCTCTTGAGTTTCGAAATTGGCCTGCTCACAAAATTTTTCTAGTGCCTCCCGCTTCTTTGTTGCTTGTTGTAATTTGACTAAGTTTCGATGTGCATGAGACTGTACCTTGTGGTCAAAGATAACCCGCAACTTGTGTAGTGCCCTTGATGGCATCCATGTCAATACCAATTGGATGTGGTTTAAATCCTTCAAGGGTGTCTGCCCCACGATTTCATCCATGCACATCATGCTAGGTGTGATGTAGAACGTTGTGTTTGCGTGTGGTAGTGAGTGTATTGGATCTCGTTCTTCTACTTCCACTCTTTCCTTGGTCTGTGCTCCTGTTGCTACTTGATATTTGTACTTCCCCAAATTTCTTAAGGAACTGTCCTATTTATGCTAGCTCTTTTTGAAGTTTGTCCCTGTGATATGCTGAATGGTCAAAGTCCTCGACTAGAAAATCCTGGACCATTCTAGTGATCATGTCCCCATCCTCCTCCATGATCATGTATTTTGGCAGTGCTCGTTTTGCCTTTGAATTATTGCATGCACCTCCTCCCTGCATGGCTGGTATTTTATTTCCCCCTGGTTCCTGTGTGTTTGGATTTGAGGTGGTCTCCTACGCTCCCTTAGTCTGTTTCTATTGTTCCTTAGTTGGTTGTGTATTCTCCTTCTTCCCCTTCTGGGTTCCTATCTTCTTTGGTCCTTCGTTTGTCTTTGTTGGCTTGCCTTGGCCCGTTCTTGGTCGCTTGGGCACTTGGATTTCTAGAGGCTAAGTTTCCCCTTGCTCTACCTCTCCTTCTACTGTTTTTTCTGGCACTCTCTGGGTGATGGCTGGAATCTTCCATTTCTCAGGCCATTCTTCGATAACCATATCGATATCACCCTCTGTGATGCAGTAACACATATGTAGCCATTTTTTAGCCAGATCCTACCTTGCCTATATCCACATTGCTTGTCGTGTGGACTGGAAATTGGTGATGTCCACATATCATGCAACAGCCTTGGGTATTATTCTCCATGATCGGATGATGGCTTCCTGTATGTCTTGTAGGTATGCTTAAAATATGATCGCATTCTTCCTCTTATGCCTGGCATTCAAACTTGCTTTTTGCAATAGATACCTCGCTCTCGTTGGTTGTGGTCTGGTACAAAAAACTACATAGCCTGGTTCTCGCCATCCCATGAAGGCTATTAAAGTAATCAGCCATGAGTAGTGGAACTCTGTGCCTAGTTCCTACGCATCCTTATAGTCCTCTAGGAATAAATTCAATAAGTATGGTGCCCAAATCATGGAGGTGCCTTCTACGCACTGGATTGCAACTGCAATGACTTCAGCTGGTACTTCCTCCCTGTGACATTTTCTTAGCAACTTGTAGGATACGATTTTTGCGACCAATTGTGTGGTTGCAATGTTAATCCATTTGATGATGATGCCTCTCGTCCCCCTGGCGATGCCATACTTCTCCTTAATTTCTTCCTCCAAATCTTTCTCCTTGGATTTGTCGTCCAAAACCAACGTAGGATCCATACCCTGAATTGGTAAGCCTGTTATTTGCACAATAAGATCAACAATTATGGGGACAGGTTTGTCCAGCCATATGTCCCCTCCATGTGTGACTTCTAACAACTGCTTGAAGCATGCTATTACGTTCTGGACTCTACCAAAATGTTGAAGGTTCAGCAGACCTAAGATTCCTATTTTCTCCAGCCCAATTGCCCACTGGTATGGTTGGTTAATCATTTCTCTAAGATGAGTTGTGCCTATGGTCTGCATAAAGACCTTCTGCACAATTTTCAGGAACTTGGCTTTGTTTGCTACATCATGGTCTATGTATTTGAGCTTCCCAAAGTGACCCGGTGACTATGGTCCTACCTGTACCCTAGCTGGTATGCATGGTAGAAAAATTTATGCTGTAGGTTTCTTGTGGGGTGAACTTGGTATCTGTATCTTGTCCTTCTGCTATGGTGGCTGGCTCAAATTTCTAGTGGCTTCTGGTTGTCCCTCTGTATGCCATTTCGGCTGTTGGGACACTTGTATTTTTCTGAATAATCTGGTCATCAAAGGTCAGAGCCACCTTTTTCTAAGTATTGAGACGATACACCTAAGCCTAAAAAGTCAGATTTCGTGATTTCGTATATATCATGGTTATACATATCTGAACCCTCGATATCCTAACATGTGAAGTGGCGAAGTTGGATTAAGTTTAATCATGGATTTTTAAACTTTAAACAAAGATTATCACCTTTGATACATCGTGCTCTCATGTTTCGAGAGTCACACCTTGAACACCCTTTGAAGGTCCAACACGCGAAGTTGCGAGATTAGTTTAAATTAAAACTGGTTAATAGCAAGAATAATGACTTTTAAGCCATATTTAATCTTCATCGCGATTTCGCGACTCAACGGTTGTTACCCCAGAAACAAAACATTTGTAACTTCAATCCCTAAAGTTGGGATTTTTGTTAATTAATCGTGGTTAATTAAAATATTAAGTCAAATCACAATTAATCAACCAAATCGCAATATCGTGAATTCAGGGTTTGCAGATTCAACGACTAGGAGTAAAATCATCAGATACTGCGAACTTCGAAAAAGGGATTAAGGACTAAATGCACTTGATAAAAGGTTGAACTGGATTAATTAACACCTTAAATGACCTTCAACCCGTACAACCTACAGACTAATTTTTAAACATTGTCGCGATCCTCCTGAATCGCGAATTATCAAACATTTATGGCATTTATTAAGATTTTTAGTGAGGTGACTAATGGTAGGATCCCATTTTATTTCTAAATATTTCCATTAAATGATTTAAATGTTATGTTAGAAAGGACTCACACAGACTTAAGTGCTCAAAGAGAAAAGTATTCAGTCATTATCTTAGATTTCTTTCTAATTTGCACACAACCAAGTTCACTAAGATAACCTATGTCTGTGTTTTCATTTTCTGTGACAGGGGATCCAATTGTAAGGTTCTATATCATGGCTCCATGAAAAGAATCCAAGGCAGCTGCCGAGAATATAGGGCAAGGTTCAGATATCATTTTTGATACCTTGCCTAGAAGTATCAATACTGTCAAAACATGGACGTATGTCTTTGACATTCTGCAATCCGAGATGATAAATTGTCCAGATGATTCCAACGATAATGAGAAAGATGACTTGTCCACCAAATATGAAATCATCGCTCAGACAGAGATGCCCAAGATAACAGCAAGGCCACAACTTTTTCCCTATTATGATATGATCAGATGGGTGTTGGACCATGTAGACATCCCAACTAGGACAATGTTCAACGAGTAGAAGGTGGTAATTGGGACATCCAGACCACAGCATTTACAGGAAATGTATAAATTGTCTCCCACACCAAACCTTACTCACAATGCTAGATTCTTGGAGGGTTTCAAAAAGAAGGAATGTGAGAAGTTTGGGAAAAGCTTATCTGATCTAATCAAAGACTAGGTTTCACACCCCGCGAAATTCAGAGTCGACACTAATGGAATTTATTCAATCTCATCTTTGGTGCCACAATTCATGTATATAGCAATGACGGTTTGCATACTGTATGGGAAGGAGGACACCTCTCACTTCTTTCTCCCATGGGTACCACTTATTCACACAGTAGTGGAGGGATTCTCTTTCGACTGGGCCAAAATGTTGTCAGACAGTCTGACCAATCGAATTACAGAATATCGAGCACAAAAGGCGAGTGGGAAAGCATCCTCATTCTTCATGTCCGCTTACATCATGGACGTTATTTTCTTCATGACACTTTTCCCATTAATGAGTTGGAGATAGAATCCAACTAATGCAGAGCCTATTCATGTCTACCACTCGAAACTCTGGGAAGATAAAGCCAAAGAATTTGCCTACGATATTTTCAGCTGGGTAATGGTATTAATACATGTCTCTATCTTCGGCCATCCACCTCCCATGATTTTAGATAACATCATGGCCAACTTGAGCAGCGTGGTAGATTGGTATATAGAAGCAAAATTTTTGTATATTAGGGTTTTTGGCACCTATGTCCCCCCATATGCTCTGCCGCTATTCTTACCAGACAAGTTAGTATGTTGCGAGATCGCCAGGCAAACAGTGCTTGGTGGGATAAGCAAGGAGCTCAAAGGAGTATAGAAGAAGGTATGGCCACCCTTCCCCATTCACATTGGTACATATTCTTTATTGGATTTTGGCCATGTCAAAGCGGAGGCTATGGCCTTAGAGGAAATGAAATTGGTAGACATTGAACTTAAGAAACATGACCCTAATAAGGTTGTGAGTAATCACTTGGCAATTTGTGGGCTAAAGAGATATGAACATGAAGACTCAATTCATGATGAAGTCTTCCAAGGTGCGAGGTCCTACTCAGAAGTTTTAAGCTGGGTTCAAGCTTTGTTGCTCGACGATATGCTCGATTTTTATAAATTCCAAGAGCACATGAGAAGTTGCCTCCCCAAATTTTTACAGGGCAGAGACTCACAACCTCCAGGTACACAACAAGCAGAAGATAAAATTTCAACGAGTGCAAACCCTAGAAAACAAGAGACTTAGGATGAGACAGAGAAAACTGAGATCTCGAATCAGGAAGAAGAGATCCCCAACCAAGAAGAAGGAAACCCAGAGATAGTTACCAAGGAAATCGACAGCCCCATTGTGTCCATCACTCCCTTACAATTCACAAAGGGGAACCCTGATATAGAGTGGATATTCAAGGAGGATTTGACACCTGTCTCTATAGAAGAGTTTCCTCCTAATGAATTATTCTTCAGTGAGAAAAGGAAGGTTGTGGTAAAGCAAGAAACATACCAAAGAGCAAGCATAGTAGCTAAAAAATACAAAATCCTAGCAGATGGAGAAGCCTTGGAAGAGGAAGAATTTGTCGATGAGATAGTAGGAACATTGGGGGCTTACGCAACAGCCAACCAATATTCAATCGGAACTTTGAAGGCACGGTTGAAGCAAAAGAACCTATTGATCAAAAAATTGGAGGCTCGGTTAGCAATGACAGAGGCGAATGCCACGGATGAAGCAAACAAAGGTTTCAAGCAAGCCAGAGTGACTGATCAACAGGAAATCAAGAGACTTAAATATGACTTTGAGTAGATGCATCCGTCGACACAAATAATCCAAAAGCAGGTAAGTCAACAGGAGGAGCAAATAAAACTGCTGCAATCTAAATTAATTTCAATTGAAAACCAGGTCATAGACATAACAGTATTCCAATCCCAAGCCATGGAAATACGAAATAAGGTAGAAGTAGCTCAACAGGATCTACTTGCCAAAGTAGAAACCATACATAACCATTTTCATACGATAGAACAAGAATTAAAGGATATCTCCTCGAGAGAAAGAGAAGTTGCAACAGCTCGGGTTTCTTTCTAGGAAGTTGTTATAGCAACAGCGAAAGAAGAGGTGGCCATTAGTTCCAGGTTGTCTATCCCAGAGAAAACCAGAGGTAACATCTTACTAAAGGCATGGAAAAATAATATATCTGAGAGAAGAAAAAGAGCTAAAGAGATGGGAGATTCTTGTGAAGGGACATTCAGCTTGATAAATAAAAATTTGTTAGATCTTGATAAATAAAGTAGTGCTAGAACACTGGGAAAATTTAACATAGCCAAACATCTGCTGGATATCAAGGAAAATGGGGAAAAAGGACAAATTAAACTATCCCAGGTAAGTCAGGCAATATCGCCCAAGTGGATAAATGGTTGATAAGACCAAGCTTGCAATTGTGGTCTATCATCACAAAAGACCGACAAGTAGGAAAAAGATTGCCACAGTTGGAAAATAATTGTTACACTTTCGAGGCGAACTGTCAAGCTGAACCTTCCAAGATAATAGCCCAGTTAGTGGAAAAGTGTGTTATTTGTATCGAGCAGGGGAAAGGGAAGACTTCTAGAGGCAAGTAGTGATAGATGTTGATCCCATCCTATTTTTGGAGCCAGTGAAAAAGAAAATAAAATGCCCTACCCACGTGGAGGAAGACAAGAGACAAGGAAGTGAAACGCTTCATTTTCCATTTGTAACCGAAAGTTTTAGAACGATTAGAATTCAAAGCATTTTAAAATTTTGTATAAGTATAATTTTGAAAGATTCACGAAGGGGATTTTTTTTTTTCAAGGCCGATTAATACAAGAGAATATTTTCGACATAATTAATACAAGGCAGATCGAAGACTCCTTTTTCCGTCAAGACTGGGTTATGTGTTTCTTTTGTTATTTCACTTTTCACATCATTTCTCATATGTGTCTTTAATGAATGCTTAGCTGCAATTTATTACAACCTCTAATGTGGTGGTCATTTATTTTAGTTATCTA
>JASDQU010100855.1:183824-194992 GCA_032191745.1 Picea mariana
ACAAAATCCAGATGGTAAACAGACCACGCCTATTCCCGATCCTGAAAAAATACTAAAATCAAGAGGTTCCCTTAAGACAACTACTACGGTCTACCAGCTTAGACACACACACCTAAGGCCAAGATCCAACTCAAAGTAGTGACTTCGCAAGGAGCTCTCATAGAAACCCTCTCCGAAGAAATGAAGACAGTCGAGGTTAAGACCCTAAACCCAAATTTATATTTCCCGAAAATTAAATCTAAAACTCATACGACTACCCCCTGCGTAAATGAAGCTGAAAATACCTCCGTAAAGCTTACATCAATTGATACCCCCATAACTCTTTAATTAGATTTCTTGACCTCGCTAAGTCTCGAAGAGTATATCATATAATCGGATTCCACACCTGTGAGTTCCCCTGTTTACATCTCTTGCAAGTCAGAGGAACCAAGCCCATGTATCCTATTTCCACCTTTTTCAGTCTTCTTGTCTCCTGAAGAAGCTAAAGATTCGCTACACATCTTCCAAAATCCTCTGTGCAACATATTGGTTTCCTCTCCTAGAGTATCTATGGCTGCGGAAAGAGGAGGAGTGGGAGGCCAAGGACCTCCCCCACCACCTAGTATTTTCTTTAAAGTAGCTGCCATATATGCTCCTTTGGTCCTCCCGGTACCCATGCATGACCTGCTTGAAAACTACATGAAAAACCTACCTTAGTTTACAGGGGAAGGAGACCTAACCACGACCGAACATATAAATTTCTTTGACCAATTCGCTGACATCCTAGGTCTTGAACATGAAGATGTGTATTCACGGTTGTTTGTCCAAACTTTCGAAGGACAAGTGAGAACTTGGTTCCGAAGTCTGTCTGCGGGTTCGATATTATCCTATGATGCTCTAGAAGATTCTTTTCTTAGGAAATGGGGAGAAAGGAAGGACCATTTATACTATCTGACTGAGTTCGTATATTTGAAGAAAAAAAGTTCAGAAACTCTTATGGAATTCATTCAAATATTTAACAAATTATATAATAAGATCCCAGTCGAGGTTAAACCATCCCAACCTGCAGCCAAGGTAACCTTTGCGGGAGCCTTTTAACCTGATTTCACACTTTTATTAAGAGAAAGGAGAGGGGCCGACCTAACCTGAATGCAAGATGACGTCGTGGAGATTGAGTCAAACATGATGGCTTCTGGTAACCTAAAAACAAAAATAGAAACGGGAAATAGAGACACCAAATGTTTTAAAGAACAAGAAGGACCTTCAGGATCAGGGAGGTCCTCAGATGATAAAATAGATGATATGGCTAGGATAATAAAGGATCTATCAAATAAAATTTCAAGGATGGAGCTAGATCAATCCAAAGTAGATCAATTCATTAAGAGATATTTCAAAAGAAACCCCAATCCTCAAACTCAACAAAGACAAATTAAAAATGAAGACCAAAAAATTCAAACTCCTTTAAAAAAAGAAAATTTTATAGGAGGAAATGACGTTAAAAATTTGGGCGATGATTGTGTACAACCTCATCTAACCAAGGAAGATTATGAGAGGTCTCTGAACACAGAACAACTGTCAAATAGAGATAACAACATAAATAATGCAGACGATTCTGCCTATCAAGGGATGGATGATACTATAATGGCCGAGATCCAACACAAGTACAATCTGAGGCCTAAAAATAAATCCATGTCAACTACTCAACCAAAGAAAATCCTGCCAAGAGGTGAAACATATGAGCCCGTTCCAAAAGACACCAAGATACAAAATACCAAAATAAAGGAGGCTGAGGCCCAAGCTGGGAAAATTAAGGTAGCCAGAATGCAGACATTAGAAACAAAACTAACTAAAAATAAAGCAATGCAAACAAATAAGTTAGAAAGGAAGGAAACCAAAGCTTCAACTAAAGAAACATATAAACTCATGGGGGGTTTCATCCTGGAAAATGAGATAAACAAGATAAAGATACCGATACCCCTGGTCGAATTGGCAAAGAATCATGTGTACCAAAAGAAAATAACCAAAATGATAAATTTTTCAGATTTAGAAAGTCAGTCTGATGTGATAAATTTGGAAGATGATAAGCCTAATATAACTTTCAACCCACATTTCGAAGGCGCCAGGGATACCGTCACCCCTTTCTATATCACACTGAATGTGCAAGATTGTCTGCTGCATAATTGCATGCTATACTCTGGAGCCTCACATAATGTGATGCCCAAGTCTATTATGGACAGACTAGGCCTCAAAATCACCAGGCCATATGGAGACCTGTATTCTTTCGATTCAAGGAGAGTTAAGTGTATGGGCATGATCAAAGATCTAGTGGTAACTCTTGCACAGGTTCTGTAAAAAATGTTCTAATGGATGTAGTTATCGCCGATATACCTCTGAAGTATGGTTTTCTCTTATCTAGGTCTTGGGGAGCCAATCTTGGGGGATCTCTTCAATTAGACATGACCTATGCCACGATTCCTATTTTTGGCAGACAGTTCACTCGGCTATACAGAGAGACACGATTAGCATATATAGTAAGTGATCCATAGAATCCTAATAATTATCTTGTTTATGTCGCTGATCAAGACTTGGGTAATTGTATTTTATCTTTTGATGATGGTGAAAATAATTGTATAGAAGAAAATTTTATAGAGGAAAATAAAGAAAAAAAGATAGATGAAAATGTGTATAACTCTGGGATTTGGAAAATGTTCTTTGATGACAATTCATCATGTGAAGGAGAAGGTGCAAGAGTACTTTTTGTAGCACCCGAAAATGAATTTGTTATCCCTTTTTCTTACAGACTGCAGTGGGACATAAACTACACAAATAATGTATGTGAGTATGAAGCCCTAGTCTTGGGACTAGAAGCTGCCAGGAAGATGAACATAAAGAACTTGGAATTCTATGGAGATGCAGAGTTGATTGTGAAGAAGATAAATTGGTAGTACCAGGCCAAATACTTGAGATTAAGATCTTACAGAAATTGCGCCTGGGATCTAATAGAAAACTTTTTCTCATCGGTAAATGTTCATTACATTCCACGTATAAAAAACCTAAAAGTCGATTCATTATCCAAAGAAGCCTCAACTTTCGCACCTCCTATAGCTTTCAATCTGAAGTATCATATAGAAGTGAGGCACAAACCCTCCATACCGAATAATATACAACATTGGCAGTTCTTCGAAGATGACGAACACATCAGAAAATTCCTTGAAATGGTGGATGATTTTGCTGAAACTCACATTGACCAAGAAAACCAAAACGACCATACTTGGATTATGCAATAAGGGGAGGGTCCTCAAGATTTATAAGAAAAGATCGCGAATCATCGCTTGTTAGTTTTAAAAAACAATCAGATTTCGAAAGGACTAATCCCTCTAGAAATATTGTTTGACCAAAATGACATGCCCCTAAAATCTACTTTACAACCTCAACTAGAAGAAGTTGAATATTGTGACATAGGGACTAAAGAGGAACCTAGAATATTAAATATATCAAAGTATCTTCCCCCTGAGATGAAAGGTAAGTATGCAGATTTACTCCAGCAGTATAAAGACATGTTTGCTTGGTCTTACGATGAGCTGAGAACTTATGACACCATGGTGATCTAACAAAAAATATCTTTGAAGCCCGGTGTTAAACCTTTCAGACAGAAACTCAGGCAAATCAATCCCATTTTATTACCCATGGTCGAAATGGAAGTTAAAAATATTTTGGACGCAAAAACAATTGTGCCACTAAGATAATATGACTGGATAGCTAACCTGGTCCCAGTTAGGAAGAAGAGTGGAGAGATCAGACTGTGTGTGGATTTTAGAAATCTAAATAAATCCTCCCTCAAAGACAATTATCTGCTTCCCAAAATGGATCACATTTTGGAGAAGCTGGTTGGGGAAAATAGAATGTCAATGATCGACGTGTTTTCGGGTTATAATCAGATAGTTTTCAGTAAGCACAATAAAGAGAAAACATCCTTCACCACCCCTTGGGGCACATTTATGTATGACAAAATTCCTTTTTGTTTAATGAATGCAGGTGCTACCTTCCAACATGATATGGATATCGCTTTCATTGGCAAGAGATATAAATTCATGGTCATTTACCTTGATGATCTAACTGTTTTTTATGAATCTGATGAGGATCATCTGATGCACCTCAAACAAACATTTGAGAAATGCCAAAAAATTGGTTTGTCCTTAAACCCTAAGAAGTCTCACTTTGTGATGAAAGAAGGTAAACTCCTGGGCCATATTGTGTCTCGAGACGGAATTAAAATCGATCCTAAAAGGGTCGAAGCTGTAGACACTATAAATATCCCTAGAAATGTAAAAGACATTCAATCATTTTTAGGAAAAATAATTTTTTTGAGGAGATTTATCTCGAATTTTGCTGAAATTGTAAAACTGATCATAGATATGCTGAAGAAGAACAACGAAGTCAAATGGATGGTAGAATCCAAAGTGTCATTTGCACGTATCAAGAAATTTATAAGCGAAGCACCTATGATGGCTAGCCATGATTATCTAAAAGAGTTTCTGATTTTCTCATTTTCCTTCGAACACATGATTGCGGCAGTACTCCTCTAGAAGAATGAAGAGGGTTTTGAGAAACTGACATAATTCTTCAGTAAGAGCCTTAGAGATGCAGAATTGAGATATGATATAATGGAAAAGCAAGCATATAGTATGGTAAAGGCACTGAAGGAATTCAGAACCTACGTGTTACACTCCAAGGTAATTGCATATGTGCCCACCAGTTCTATAAAAGATATATTGGTGCAGCCTGACAGTGACGGGAAGAGGGGTTGGTGGTTCGCTAAAATTCAAAAATTTGATCTAGAGGTCAAACCAATGAAGCTCATAAAAGGACAAGGATTGGCTAAGCTCTTAGCTAAATCAAATTTCAGAGAACTCAAGATAAATAACCTGCAAGAATACGAAGGATGTGTGGACATAGATGATTTGATGACCAAATAGCTCCAACTAGAATCGAAGAGAAGTTCACCTCATTTGGTTGGTATAAATACATAGTATTGTACCTTCTGACCCTAAACTGCCCGAGTGATTTATCTCTATATAAAGCTAAGACACTGAAATTGCATGCGGTAAAGTACTGTATATCCGAAAGCCAATTGTTTTGGAAAGACCCTCTAGGTTTCCTATTGGTTTGTTTGGTAGAATCAGAAACAAAAAAGGTCATAAACGAATTTCACGAAGGAGTGTGCGGAGGACATCATGCGTGGAGAGAAACAACTTATAAAATCCCGAGGGCAAGATATTACCGGCCTAAACTATTTTCAGATGTTAATACCAAAGTCAGATCCTGTAAATCTTGCCAATTGTTCGCAGGCAAGCAGAAGCTCCCATCATTACCTTTTGTTCTGGTTATGGAAGCCCCGTTTCAACAATGGGAGTTGGATATTATAGGAAAAATTAACCCACACTCCAGCGCTCAACATATATGGATCTTGACCGCTATTGATTATTTCACCAAATGGGTGGAAGCTATTCCGTCCATAAAAGCGACAGATTCGGTGGTGATAGATTTTCTGGAAGAAAACATACTATCTAGATTCGGCTGTCCCAGAAAAATAGTTACAGACAATGCCCAAGTGTTCAAATCTATGGTGATGGTTAGATTTTTCCAAAAATACAATATTATACTGGGCCATTCTACAACATACTACCCCCAAGGCAATGGGCTTGCCGAATTATCGAATAAAAGCTTAATTACCATAATTAAGAAAGTGTTGAACGAAAACAAAAAAATATTATCATGTGCATTTGAAGTACGCCTTGTGGGAAAATCGGATAGGCACCAAGAAATCAATTGGCACTTCTCCTTTTCAAATGGTATATGGGATCGACGTAGTGCTACCCATAAATCTGGCCCTACTTGTGATGAAACTTTAGCAAGATGAAAAAGAAGAACCAAATCACATCAGAAGAAGAATACATCAGTTGATCGAATTCCAGCAGAACAAAATGGAGGTAGACAAAAGGTTTCAAAAGTATCAAGACAATATGAAAGCATTGTTCGATCATAAGGCTAAAGACAGGGAATTCCTCCTTGGCGACTTAGTTTTTAAATGGGATGCTAGAAGGGAAGACTCAACAAAACATGGCAAATTTGATCATATCTAGTATGGCCCATTCAAAGTCACAACTTCTGAAGGGAAGAACTCATTTCTGTTAGAAAATTTGGATGATAAAACCCTTAATGCCCTTGTCAACGGGCACTATCTGAAGCACTATATGCAATAAATTATTTGCAAAATCCCACTGTATATACCGGTTTGTGTTTTTTTTTTACAACTTTTCGGTAAGTTTTATTTTCTTTTTCATCACAAATAAAACAAGTGAGTGATACGAAATTTTCAATACTTTGAATTCCATAGATTTTAAAATCCTGACACTCTTCGTGTTGCTTTTACAGGATTCCAGTTTACAACCCAAACATCATAAAGAGGAAAATGGACGGTCATGTATTGGGAAACTGATTTGTCCAAAATAGGTGATAAACAATAATTTACTAAGATGAGAATGAAATGGTAAGGCAAAGGTACGAATTCCCTAAATATTTAGATTGCAAATGAAGGTCACCTAAGTGAAATAACAGGCTCATGAGTATGAACTTTTTCACTTGATGGATTATCAAAAGATTATTTTTTTACTGTGGATTCTAAAAAGTTCCCCTGGATAAGATAAAAATAATCAAAATAAAACAGAAGTGAAGCATCCTAAATAAGAAAAAGGTTCCAGGAGTCAGGATTGCGTTATAACACCTGTGATTACGAAATCTGAAACCTTCTTTGTTGCTCTGTCCCAAATCTTTTATTCTTTCCCCTTGAATCCTGATATCTTCCCATGGTTTTCACAGAAGGAAAAGAGGTTTCACTTTAGCTCTGAAAGCAGAAAAACATTTTTTCTGAATGCCAGCAAAAAGGGTGGCGAGTTCTTGTGAACCCTCATCTCTCACTGAACTTAGATATGCTTAGGCTAATCCTAACTCCCTTGGTTTTTTCAACAGGTCTTGACGATTAGTCTTGCTCAAAAGAAGGCCCCTGGAAATAAACTCTCCTCTAAAGCTTTCCTGCCAACTAAGATGTTTAGAAGGCCAAAGGAAAACTGATCTAGAGTGATCAAAGTGAGTTAACAGACCTTAGCTACAAAATTATACACAGATATTACCCCTGGTATACTTTCTACTAATTGATTGCCCCCACTTCATGGAAAAGGAAAATATAAGACAAATGGTGAAAGGAAATTCAAATTTTTTTTGATTTCCCCCATCTAGTCCGAAAAGAGACGATGAAAGGAAATTCATAAAATGATTTCCCTCATCTCAGCATTTAAATGCAAAGTTACAACATGAATTGGTGAAAGGAAATTCAATAAAGGGAATCGAACAACTTCACCGGGTACTAAAAAGGCTCGCTGGTAGTGAAGCAATGTCTAAAATATCTGTAAGGTTGTTACACATGAATTGTACCATGCTCTAGTAATTATTTTTCTTTGAAAACCTGATCTACATCCCAGGTGCGCACAAGACTCCCTGAGTAAAAACATTGAAGTTAATTCACCTTGATGCAAGAAAAATCAACAGAACCTGTTCAAATTTCCAAGGTTGTTTGGATCATCTTGAGAAGACCCAATTTCAATTTTAGGGAAGAGGAAATCTTCGAATGGACCAACCTTGAGATAAGAAAGTGATTAAGTTTCGAAATCTTTTAGAGGTAAGGATGAAACCCCCTTTTTTCCTCTATATCCTCTTTTCGAACGATTTTTGCAGAAGCCAGCTAATGACTCCATTTACCCAATAAAGGCACTTGGTTTGTTGTTCTTCGCGTCCCGCAAAGAGACGAGATCCCTAGTTGGAGCATATGTTGGAACACTTGTATTTTTGTGAATAATCTGGTCATCAAAGGTCAGAGCTTCCTTTTTCTAAGTATTGAGATGATACACCTAAGCCTAAAAAGTTAGATTTCGTGATTTCGTATATATCATGGTTATACATATCTGAACCCTCGATATCCTGACACGTGAAGTGACGAAGTTGGCTTAAGTTTAATCATGGTTTTTTAACCTTTAAACACAGATTATCACCTTTGATACATCATGCTGTCATGTTTCGGGAGTTACACCTTGAACGTCCTTCGAAGGTCCAACACGCGAAGTTGCGAGATTAGTTTAAATTAAAACTGGTTAATATCAAGAATAATGATTTTTAAGCCATATTTAATCTTCATCGCGATTTCGCGACTCGACGGTTGTTACCCCAGAAACAACATATTTGTAAATCTAATCCCCAAAGTCATGATTTTCATTAATTAATCGTGGTTAATTAAAATCTTAAGTCAAATCACAGTTAATCAACCAAATCGCAATATCGTGAATTCGGGGTTCGCGGATTCAACGACTAGGAGTAAAATCATCTGATACTGCGAACTCTGAAAAAGGGATTAAAGACTAAACACACTTAATAAAAGGTTGAACTTGATTAATTAACATCTTAAAGGATATTCAACCCATACAACCTACGGACCGAGTTTTAAATGTTGCCGCAATCCTCCCAAATTGCAAATTATCAAACATTTATGACATTTATTAAGAATTTTAGTGAGGTGACTGATGGTAGGATACTGTTTTATTTCTAAATCTTTCTATTAAATGATTTAAACATTCTGTCAGCAAGGATTCGCACAGACTTAAGTGCTCAAAGTGAAAATGTTTCAGTCAGTATCTTAGATTTCTTTTTAATTTGCGCAGAGCCAAGTTCACCAAGATAACCTCTGTCTGTGTTTTCATTTTCTGTGACAGGGGATCCAATTGCAAGGTTCTATATCATGGTTCCATGAAAATCATCCAAGGCAGCTTCTGAGATTCCAAGGCAAGGTTCAAATATCATTTCTGATACCTCGCCTAGAAGTATCAATACTGTTAAAACATGGACGTATGTCTCCGACATTCTGCAATCCGAGCTGATAAATTGTCCAGATAATTCCAACGATAATGAGAAAGATGACTTGTCCACCAAATACAAAATCATTGCTCTGTCAGAGATGCACAAGATAGTAGCAAGGCCACGACTTTTTCCCTATTATGATATGATCAGATGGGTGCTGGACCATGTAGAAATCCTGACTAGGACAATTTTCAATGAGTAGAAGGTGGCATATGGGACATTCAGACCAGAGCATTTACAGGAAATGTATAAATTGTCTCCCACACCAAACTTTACTGAAAATGCCAAATTCTTGAAGGGTTTCAAAAAGAAAAAATGCGAACAGTTTGGAAAAATCTTATCCGATCTAATCAAAGAATGGGTTTCACACCCCATGAAATTCAGAGCCGATACTAATGGAATTTATTCAATCTCATCGTTGGTGCCACAATTCATGTATATGGAAATGATGGTTTGTAGACTGTATGGGAAGGAGGACACCTCTCACTT
This sequence comes from Picea mariana, assembly GCA_032191745.1. NCBI lineage: Eukaryota > Viridiplantae > Streptophyta > Pinopsida > Pinales > Pinaceae > Picea > Picea mariana. The sequence goes on from JASDQU010100855.1 coordinate 193,257, forward strand.
CTTTCTCCCATCGGTACCACTTATTCACACAGTAGCGGAGGGATTCTCTTTCGACTGGGCCAAAATGTTGTCAAACAGTCTGGCCAGTTGAATTAAAGAATATCGAGCACAAAAGGTGAGCGGGAAAGTGTCTTCATTCTTCATGTCCTCTTACATCATGGACACTATTTGCTTCATGAAACCTTTCCCATTAATGAGCTAGAGCTAGACTCCAACTAATGCAGAGCCTATTCATGTCTACCACTTGAAACTCTGGGAAGATAAAGCCAAAGAATTCTCCTACGATATTTTCAACTGGGTAATGGTACTAATGCATGTTTCTATATTCAGCCATCCACCTCCCAAGATTTCACATAACATCACAGCCAACCTAAGCAGCATGGCAGATTGGTATATAGAAGCAGAATTTTTGTATATTAGGGTTTTTGGCACCTTTGTCCCCCCATATGCTCTGCCACTACTCTTACCAGACAAGCTAGTATGTCGCGAGTTCGCCAGGCAAACTAAGCTCGGTGGGATAAGAAAGGAGCTCAAAGGAGTATCAAAGAAGGTATGGCCACCCTTCCCCATTCACATTGGTACATATTCTTTATTGGATTTTGGCCATGCCAAAGAGGAGGCTACGACCTTAGAGGAAATTAAATTGGTAGACATCGAGTTTAAGAAACACGACCGTAATAAGGTTGTGCGTAATCACTTGGCAAGCTATGAGCTGAAGAGATACGAACATGAAGACTTACCTCATGATGAAGTCTTCATAGATGCGAGGTCATACTCAGAAGTTTTAAGCTGGGTTCAAGCTCTTCTACCTGGCGATATGGTCGATTTTTATAAATTCCAAGAGCACAAAAGAAGTTGCGTCCCCAAATTTTTATAGGGAAAAGACTCACAACCTTCGGGTACACAACAAGCAGAAGATAAAAGTTCAACGGGAGTGAACCCTAGCAAACAAGAGACTCAGGACGAGACAGAGAAAACTAAGATCTCGAATCAGGAAGACCTGGCGGCTACTGTTTGCCTTCTTCGGCTTGTCCTCATGACCTGGTTTGAACTCTGGTTTGTCTAGTGGTATGGATCACTTCTTCTTGCTTGAGCGGTGTTATCGTGCTGAGTATCAAATGGCTACTAGACTCGAACGATATTTGTAGTCTCCGTGAACTCTCTCTATTTTCTTTCACCTCTGTCACTCTCTGTCTTCTCTGTCTTCATGAATAAGCTATGGGCTCCCATGTCCATGTGTTGTATGGATTTCCCATGAATCTTGTCGAGTACGCTTTCTTGGTTATGGGTTAAATGCACCTTAATTTTAGATTCAATGCATCTTCTATGGTTTCGTACTTACCATTACTCTTGTTTTCTTGTGTTCTGTTGGTGCGATTAATGTGTCGTCCCATAGGTCCTTACCTCTCTTTAATTTCGCCTAGTGTCGTCCTGTCATGCTACTTTTGTTGCCTTTATTTTTCCTGCTTATTTCCCTTTGTATGTAATTGTTGTTCTTGTTTTTTCCGCATTCATGTTTCTAACTTCATGTGGCCTTTCTATCTCTAGCATATGGAGCCCTTTTTATTTTTGTTTCCTTTTTGATGATTTTTTTTTTACTACGCGGTGGGTGGTCGATTGTCCTTGTACAACTTCAGTCAGCTCCCGTTGATCATTCCTCTGAGTTCTACGCCTGCTAAATCTCTTGACTGTAAAGAACCTCCATCTATGATAGATATTACTTTGTATGGTCCTAA
>JASDQU010100855.1:211873-229925 GCA_032191745.1 Picea mariana
TTGTGTCTGTCCTCCTGTGCTATCTTAATCTGATGGTAGCTCGAGAATCCATTAGTGAATGAGTAAGCTTCATGTCCTCCCATGTTCTCTAACAATTCATCTGTGAATGATGTAGGGAACGGGTCATGTAGGAATGCATCATTCAACTTCCTCAAGTCGACCCATATCCTAATCCCTCTTCCTTGTTTCTTGTCCTGTACTACCATCGGGCTTATCCATTATGACTCCTCAACTGGTTCTATGATTCCAGCTTCGAGCATCTTGTCGATCTCATCTTTGATTTTTTGTTTATATATGGGGTTCAGTCTATAGGGTCACTTTCTAATAGGTCTCACTTCAGGTCTGAGTTGTATCTTCATTTCTCCCAATTCTCCACCTATACCCTTCATCTCTGTGACTGTTGTGGGAAAGAGGTCACTGTATTCACATAACAACTCTGTGATACTTTCAACTATTTTCTCATCCCAGTAATCTCCAATGCTGGCCATTTTGGGCTGCTCAGCTGTCTTGATGTTAACTTTATTTACCTTGATTGGCGTAGAAATGACTTCTGATTCGATGGTTGGGCCCTCCACATCTCTTTCACTTGATACTTATTCAATCTGAATATCATGCGGATCATCTTCATCTAGTGCTTTCTCCTGTACATGGTAACATGAAATCAATTCCTTAACTGTCTGTTTATTCTATTGTTTCTCTTCTGTGATAAATGCTATTTCTGGTTCTTTTCGAAATATTAGTCCTCTGATCCATTTAAGGGCTTCATATATGTTGGGGTTCTCATTCTCGAATGAAAAAGTGACTGTGAAATTCTGTTGCAATGTCATAGTTCCTTTGCACAATTCCTGGTTGTATACCAATTTGCTAGTATGCCCTCTAGAGTATGTATGAAGTGATGATGCCATTCCTCTGGTGGTGTCATTTTCCACTGTGTTCTACACACCTCCAAGTGTTCTACTGGTGCTTTATGTCCTTCATATTTATGTTGTTTGTTGTTTTTTTGTTCTGCGTCGAACCTTATGCGCAATAACCACTTACATTGGTACCAATCTGTGATTATCTCTTTGTGTGCTCTCAACCATGTTTTTAGTGTGGCCTTTAGTGCTAAGTCAAGTGCTAACAGTCTCTGGTTCTCTAACATTATGTCTTCGTACTGTTTCAATAATGTTTCGAAATCATTTATTCCATGGAAGCTGGGTGGTTCTCTGATTTTTGTGCCTATCCATCTTACTTTGTGGTCTATTCTTGCACATCTTCATGTGGATACTTCATGTAGCCTCTGTTGCTAGTTCTCTAAATCAGTGTCTGAGTTTGTTGTGCATGAAGAAATGCTTTGCCCACTGAGTACCCTATCTTCATTTGGGTTTACATAATCCTCATCTTGCGCAGTTGTTCTGTACAACTAGCCAATTTCCTCTAAGTCTAGACAAGTACGTTCTACAAACCTCTCCCCTTCTAATGGGTCTAATGGTGCGATCGCCCTATATTATCTGGACTCAAATGTCATTTTCCTGGTCTTCAAATTGATTATGGCCTAGTTTTCAAACAACCAATCTAGACAAAGCAATGTTGGGTAAGGTGTTTTGCTGTCCACTATTTCAATGACTTCGAAATCTGCTTTAGTGAGCACTCTATAAAGATATACTGTCACTCCTTTCAGTCTACCTATTGGTAGGACTCTGTGCTGGTTTGCTAGTTTCAATTGAACAGGTGAGTATGCTAATGTGGGCTCTCCCATGCATTTCCATATCTTCTTTAGAAATACATTCACTTCAGATCCTAGATCCAGTATAATGTCTTCCATATTGAAATTCCAAGTATTAGCATTCAGTCTAAATTCCCTACTTGTTCTTCTTTTTGTGTGTAGGTGATTAACTTTTTTAGGTTCTATCTTTCCTTTCGTCTCGTTGCTACACTTTTCTAGGATGTTTTTCAATATTTTCACACATGATGGATCACTTAATACTTTTACACATGATTGCAAAAATCCTTTGATAGTACTTACTTGTCACGTGGGTTTCATTTTGTTGGTATGATCCAATGATGGAGGCATCTCATATTCTAGTGCTTCCTTGTGTGGCTACACAGTTGAAGTCAACGTTGTGTCCTCCTTCTGAAATTCTTGTCTGGCCTCCTTAAAGATCTCCTTTTCCTTTTGTGTGTCGAATTGATTTATTGGTTCAGTGTTCTTCTTTACCCATTGGTTCTACGTTGGTTCCTGACGAACTGTGTCAGTGCTTGTTCTAGCTCCTCCGCGAGTAAATATGTTGGTATTCCATCCTTCATCCCTTGTTTCGGCTGAAATCCACTGAACATTCTGATTGTTCTGGTTCCTCTTTTCCTGAATCTTCACTAGTAGTGTCGGGCATCCCTCTGTATCGTGGTCTGATGTGCGACAATACATACAAGTTGCTAGTGGAATTGGACATTCCCTTGCATAATGTCCCAATTGCTGACATTTTTGACATGTGATTTGTCGTCTACCTCCTCTGGCTCATCCTCCTCCTCTTTATCCTGCTCGATCACCTCTCGACGTGTTACACCGAGGCACTTGATTATACTACGCGGTATTGTACTGGGGTTGTGCCAGGTTGTACTGTGGCTGCACATTATTGTATGGTTGTTGCACAGTATTATACTGCTATTGTGCAGTGTTGTATGGCGTTGGGGCTTGATTGAACTGTGGCGTTGCTTTCCCAATCATCATTCCGACCTGTACCCTATATGCATTTTATGTCCTTTCTCGCATCAACTCCATAGTTTTGCAATCTTTGTCGTCGTGTCCCATTGAATTTCAAAAGGTGCAATATGAACTCTTTGGGACTGTCTAGTATTTTTGCATCATCATACAGTGATAAGGGTCATGACCCAGTTTCTTGCATATCTCGCACCATAATCCTCCCATTGGTAATGGATTCGACATTCTTGCTGCCATATATTGCGCAAACTTTGGACATTTGTTCTTGTAGTGTCCTTTTGTCCTGCACTTGTTACACCAAACAACTTCTCGTTTGTCCTTGTTCTTATTCTGGTTCAGCTGGAACGTGAGATTATTCAAATCCTCCTTTAGTTCTTCGATAGGTGGGTCTGTCTGTTGGTACTAGTTTTCTTCCAGTTGCAAGGTTGCCTGCAGAGCCTCTACCTGTGTTTTTAATTTTTGTTGTCGTAAAGGGTATTTTAAGTGTGGGAGTAGTGAATTGACAGATAGGTGCTAATGTTGCATATCAATCATGAGGTATTTTAACTCTCTCTTCATTCACTTGAATCTCTCATCAATCTCCTATACAAACTCTCCTGGTTTCTGTCTTATTTCAATCATCGCATTCATGTACTGATCCTCTTAACTCGACTTCTGGAACTCATTAATCAATAACTTCTTAATGTTTGTCAGTGGCATGGTTGTCCCAGGGTCACTGTTTGTGTATAGACTCATGTACCAGTATAGTGTGCGGTCTCTTAGCATAATAGCTAGCTGCACGAGTTTCGTATCTTTATCAGTGATTTGTTTTTCTTCCCAGATATTTGCACAAATGAACAAGTGCTTATTAGGGTCTTCTGCTGCTTCTCCCCGAAATTCTGGTAACCTGATGGTAGGATCGTGTCTTGCCATTTTGAATACTGAACTACTACCTCCTCTGCGTGGTGTAGATACTTGATTAGTGCTGCCTAAACTAGCTCCTCGAGCTGTTGTTCCTTGTGTAGATGTACTCTCTGCTGTCAGAATTCCTTTGAACTGCATTTGTCTAAATGGCGGTGTTCTCTTTGGTGTATTAGTTGCACATGGGTTTATGGGTTCCACACTAACATTAATACGGATAGGATGGCTGCTTTCTCCTCCCATTCTTGGACCTCTCGTTTTCCTCTCATATGTTGCATGTAGGATTTCCTCAATCTACTCCATAGCCCGAAGATTCTCTACCTCTTCCTCATCACTCACCAAGCCTTACCTCATGGCTATATCTCTCTTCTTGGTATTCACCTTATGTTGGTAGGGTTCTCTGCTACATGTATTTCCTGTTGATGCCAAAATCCACTTGATTTGGTTGTCGTCCATCATGATTGGGTCCAAGGGTTCCTCCTCCTTCTTTCCTTTATCCTTCCCTCCTTCCATTTATCCTCACCCTGTCAGTGCTTCCCCCCTTCCCCCATGCACGCAGGGAAGTATAGCTATCTAATTCCACTGTCATTACCCCTTTGTTATATAACAATATCTTAATAGAAGTATACATTGATCGAATGTACCTTCCTCATCTTGCTCCGCTGCGCTGTATGACTTCGTTGTGTCCACTGCAAACTCTGTTATAAAGCCTTCCACAATAATGTCAAGCCAAAAGTCTACTATGCAGGTGAATTTTTTGTTCACCTACTGTAACTGCTCAATCTATGTTGGAGCCCACTCTAACTACCGAATCTGGTTCATCACATGGTTATCCTTCAACCTTAGTATCCACTCCTGCAGTAGATGCGGAAAATCATAGAAAAAGACTTTGTGTAAATCAGTAAACACATATTTGTCCAGATATTTGCGAGGTGTGATGCTAGGGTTTCTATTGTCTTTCTGTACAAACTCTAGCTCTTTGGTTCTCAACCAATTTTCAATTTCTACTTTTGTGGGGTTCCACGGTCTCAACATCCCCTTCTAATGGCTCATTGCTCTCTTCTTTTCTTTGCTTATTTCTTTCTCCTCCTATCTCATCTACTTAATCCTCCTCTGTTCCTTCCAACGATAATGAAACCATTTGTTGGTTACTAATTACTAGTTCTACTCTATCATCTGAGTTATTGACCCAGGGTTCATGTCTTTCAGGTTTCCAACAAAAGCCTCTAAAACTATCAACCCTCTTGGTAAACTAGAAGGCAACACAACACATAGAATGCGCTGCGCAGTCTCAGCTGAGATAGCTTTAAATGGGTAGTTGTATGAATCTTGTGTTTACAACCTAGGATTGAGCGCAAGATATAGGATCTATATTCTAAACCATTTAATATAACTTGTGTTTGCAACCTACTGTTATTCACGACTTATTCCCTCAATATAGCAACAGTATTTAAACAAGAAATGTAACAACTTATTCATTCATTAAGAATAACAAATAACTACTGAAAATATGGTAAAGATATGCATGCATTCATCCCATTACACAAATGTTACCATGGTTCACCCCCTCTCGGGCTACGTCCACAAAGATTTGGCTCTTGGCTCTTTTATTATGGTAGTTCTACATATCCGACACTGCGCGCTTACAATGCTCCTCAGATGGGTAAGATATATATGAGGCGAACTAGTTCACACTAGGCTCCTCATCCTACAATCTAATCCTCAGATATTCCTTCTCTTTGCTTCTCTAGATCAACAACTTACAAAATAGTTCATAATCATATTGCATATAGCATCAACTCATACATATCTAAGATGGAACAATACAAAACCGAACTAATAAGAAGGAACCCCCTATGATACCCATGTATCTATATTTATATATTCCAGGCTCTTCAATCGTTTACAATATATTGCCAAAACCCTAACCCTACCGACGTTAGGTCTTCCTCCCATGTGCATGTGTTGTTCTTCCTTTCAGCTGTCGCTTTCCTTGTGCACACCTTCTTGCATGTGCGCATGTTGTGTTTTCCTCCAGCTGTTACTCCGTTTCTGCACGCTTTCTTTCCCCATGATCATCCTTCTTTCCAATTCGGCCTGCTGCCAACACGATTAAAGTAAATTCTCGAGATGAAAGATGTGCCCTTTATCAACAAGACACGGGTGATATTTCATGTGTAGGTACCTATCACGAGAAACCATGCCCCATCACTACGAGGAAATGGCACATCAAGACTGATAATATTGCTAGGAAAACCAAAATACAACTCCAAGCACTCATGAGTGAGGAATTGGAAGAGGAAGATGAATCCCTTGAGGAAGGATTTGACTTTTATACACCAATAATCCCCAAGGGAGATAGTAAAGAGTTATATATTTCCAACCCTAATGACTTTCCATCCTCATCGAATCCTGGTAAAGGAAACTCAGAGGAACAACTTGAGAACCCCACTACTTCACATGATTCTATCATAGAACAATCTCAAGACCTTGAAGAGGAGGAGGATCTTGAGATAGTGCTCCAAGATGAACATATTTGTAGAAAGAATGGAAAACATGCACCCTTCTTCATCTCACCTATAGTGAACGATTTCACCCTCCATACTAGCATGTTAGACTTAGGTGCCTCCTCAAATATCATTCCCTTAAAGGTAATGCAACAACTTGGCCTTGAAATTTCATGACCTTATTGAAATGTGTGAGAGGTGTATTCTCGACCTATCATTGTTTGTGGCCTTATCAAGGACCTCAAGGTTAGCCTAACTGCCTTTCCCTACATTTTCCCTGTCATGAACGTTGTAGTGATTGATATACCAGATGTTTGGGGAATGTTGCTATCCAGGGAATGTGATGCAACCTTGGGGGGAAGCCTTCAGATGGACTTATCATATGCTACTATCACTCACCCTGAAGGGGGGTTCGTCACCCTCTATAGAGAGCCTGTCATATGATACCAAGTTGAGTCCCTGCAAAGCCATGTGGATGAGGTATTTTACTTAGATGACAAAATGGGAAATTTCTATGCCATTGATCCTGCATTCCAAGTTGAGCAATTTCAAGATACTAGTAGGACATGGACCTTAGAATTCGATGGTTCTCACTCTAGCTCTAATTCAAGAGCCAATATTATCCTCATATCCCCCTCCAAGGAGGCCACCTATTTCTCATATATACTTGAGTATGATTGTACCAACAATGTTAATGAATACAAGGCTTTTCTCATAGGGTTCAACCTAGCCCTGGATAGAAATATAAGGCATTTGAAGGTCATATGTGATCCTGATCTAATTTTTTCCCAAGTAAATCTAAATTTTTCCATGAAAAATGAAAGATTGAGGAGGTATAGGGATTCAGTGCGAGACACCATGAAAATTTTTTATGACCTTTTAATTGAAGCTGCCTTTAGAGAAGAAAACTATGTCGGTGATGCCTTAACTATCTTCATATCCAACCTGCAACCTTGTGAAGGTACCCTTCAAGAATTTTGTAAAATGGAGGTGGTTTTTATACCATCAGTCCCTGATAACCTAGAGCATTGGCATGTATTTGATGATGATGCCTAGATACTCATATTTATACAAGGAAGTAAAGAGTTCTCTAATTCCCAGGTAAATTTCATAGAAAACTCCATGAACATGGAAGTTATAGACTTGCCTAACAACACTCTCCCAAAGGGATGTGTCCCCTTAGAACAAATTTTTGACAAACATGATATATATAAGGGAAAACCTATTGTAGAACAATCCGACAAAGTTTTCAAGTTTAACATAGGCTCTAGGATTGAACCAAGAATGGTAAAAATAGTGAAAGGAACCACTAAGGTCAAGAGAGATGGTATACTAGACCTAATTCACCAATTTAAGGACATATTCACTTGGACTTACGATGACCTAAAGGCTTATAGGAGCGATGTTATTCAATATTCCATCCCTCTCATAGAAGGAGACAAACCATTCAAACATAAGATAAGACATATTAACCCTAATCTAACACCCCAAATTCATAAAGAAATTCAAAATATGGTTGATGCTGGGATCATAGTGCCCATCAGGTATTCCTCTTGGATGTGTAACTTAGCGGTGGTCTAAAATAAGAACAAAGACATTAGACTATGTGTTGAATTGTCTAAAATAAGAACAAAGACATTAGACTATGTGTTGAATTTAGGAACTTCAATGAATTATCACTGAAAGATAAATACCCTTTCCCAAACATGGAGCATTTAATACATAGAGTTACTGGCATTAGGATGATGTCCGTGTTAGATGGTTTTTTGAGATACAACCAAATTTTAGTCAAGAGGGAGGATCAACTTAAGACCGCATTCACCACTCCTTGGGGAACCTTCATGTACTTAATAATTCCTTTCGGTCTCATGAATGTTGGATCTACTTTTCAGAGAAGAATACATTTTTCCTTTAGGGATATGATAGAGAAGATCATAAAAATATACCAATATGACTTAAATATTGTATCCCATCCAAGGAGAGAAATGCACATATTTCACACCTTAGGATGATATTTGAGCATTGCAGGAAGTATGACATCTCCCTTAACCCTAAGACGTTAGTATTTGGTATCGATAAGAGGAATTTGTTAGAAAACATGGTCTTAGAGGAAGGAATTTCCCTCAATCCTAAAAGAGTTGAGTCCATCAAGAACATACGAGCACCTACTAACAAGAAATCCTTGCAATCATTTTTTGGAAAAAATTAAGTTATAAGACGATTCATCTCGAACTTCACTAAGAAGGTTAAGCCAATGAATTCCTTGCTAATAAACGATGTCACTTTCATATGGGATAGTAATAGCTTAAGGTCCTTCAAAGATATTAATGAAGCAATAACTAAGGCACCAATTTTGATTAGTCCTTACTACTCTTGTGGCTACATAATTTTCTCATTTGCCTCTGAAGACACTATAGATGGAGTTTTATTGCAAAAGAACAAGGATGACTATGATCAACCCATCACCTTCATGAGAGAAACCATTAGGGATGCTGAATTGAATTACTCAATCACCAAGAAGATAACCTATGCTCTTTTCAAGTCCCTTAAGAATTTCAAAAGTTATGTCAGATACAACAAGATCAAATCTTATGTGCTATTCCCCACTGTCAAATATGATCTTTTTCAATAGGATTTCCTTGGCACTAGGGGAAAGTGGGTTTCCAAAATTCAAGAATATGACTTAGAGATCAAACCCACTAATATTTTCAAGTTGAAAAGCTTGGCCCAAATGTTGACCAAGAATAATGAAGAAGCTATACAAATGGGGGAAAATGAACAAGTCAACATGATAATGAGTGAGTTAGAAAATGATGAATGGTATGCTGAAATTATCTACTACTTAAAGAACCTCTCATGCCCCAACCACTTGGTAGATCACAAAAGGAGAGTGTTGAAGATAAAAGCTATGAAGTATTGTTTGAATCAAGATGGACTAGGTTGGAAGAACACTAATGGAATCATTCTCAGATATGTGAACAAATATGAAGTTGATCAATTGGTTAAGGAACTCCATTTAGGATATTGCAGTGGTCACTTCACTGCCCGCGTGACTTAGTATTAGCATTTGGGAGGAAAAACAATGACCCTCGGATTTTTGGTCTTGATAGCTTGATCAAAGCATTAAGATAGGAATAGGATTTTAAGGATTGGGAATTTTATCTCAAAATCCTTTAATGAGTACCGATTGGTTGAATAAGGATGTTCCTCGTGTGCTTGTTGAATGATATTTTCTTGTTGAAGTTTTGATTCGGTGTTTCCTAAGGTTGATGTGAGGTAGAAAGGGTTCTACAAATTGGTATACCTTTTGTATTTTTGTGTTTTCCTATTGTATAAGAAGCTCAACAATGCTTTGAAAATGCTAGTTTTTAAATGGTTATGCTTTAGCATGTGCACGTGAGTATTAAACATATTTTGAGCATATTTAATATGGAAAATTGATGCACTTGTAGAGTGTTGCCTGTGTTATTACAGAATGTTGGTTAAGAATGCATTTTTTCAGTGTATTCCTTGATAATATTTGAAGTTGTGCATGAGTTGAAGTTAGGACTTATGTCTTTCCTTAAATGATTTGAAGTAGAAAGAGTACTACATATATATACATCTTTATTATTGAAGAAAAAGGATATAATGAATGTGATGTGTTGGATGGTTGTGGAAACCATATAAAGGAAACAATGGAGGATGTAGTTGAATTATGGATGGGAATTCCATGCAGTCATGTGAGTTATGGAAGTAACTCTTTAGATATGTATATGATGAACAATATATATTGATGAATATCATAGACATATTTGTATTATTTAATATAGTTTGGTGTATACTTGGGGATTAAGTGAAATATAAATTCATCATATGAATCTAGTTAAGAGTTGGATGCTCAGATGCTCTATTGACATTGATTTGAAATTGCAAGCTAACTACAATAAGAATGAATTGAAATATTTTGATTATCATAGTCCTACAAGAATAATGGGTTATTCTCTTATGCTTCATGCATGTATGCATTATTGGAAACCTTGGGGACAAGTTTTTAAGGAAAGGTTTGTGTTATGGAACTGGAAGATAGATAAGGGTTTTATTTAACCTTATCCTATTGAATTGTACATACAAGATTTTAAATTAGAGTTAAGATGACATGTGATACCTATAATTGGATAAATAAATAAATTTCTTATGGAATGCAAAGAAACAATAACCTAAAGGAGAAAGGTTCCACTCAAATTTGGAATTTTAAGAGTTATTACTTTTGTCGATCTTAAGTATTGATAGAAGTGATTTTTTGTGATGAAATTGCAAGGAATAATTTCTCAACCATTGTTTGTTTATACTTTATTGTTTGTGGTAATCTCTTTATAATGCTTCCATACACTCTTTAAAGTGATTATGTTTACTTTATGACAATAGTTGAATGGAAAGTTGATATTGTGAAACCAACCATGTGTCTCTTGTTTCTTGAAAACATATGTATTTTTATGTGTTGTTGGGCGTTCCAACCAATGTGGATCTTTTAGTAGAATGCTATTGTTGATTGCGTGTTTACTTTAGACATAAAGAAAGACTCACTTGCAAGAAATTATAAAAGTGACTGAGCGACACTCTAACGTAATGTAATATCCCTTACAAAAAAATTGTGTTTTCTTCTAGTTTAGTGGTGTAAGCATATTGTCAAACAATTTGCATACAAAATATTCTACCAATAGTACACAAGTAAATCTAATCTCTGTTGATGATTTACAAAACACCAATATGGAAACTCAACACACTTATTGCAATAATATGTAAGCAGTTGCAATACACAAAAAAATCTCAGCAACAATACAACACAAATAAAGAGGAACTTGAAACAAATTTGTGTATTTTTTTTTTTTTTAATCTGAGATGAATGCACCCAAATATAGCTACCAAATGTGTTCACACCTCAACAAATAATACCCACAAGGCTCTATGTCTTTGCTATAATAAAAATCATCCCCTTTCCTTAGCAAATGATTTTTTTTTCTCAAAGAGATCGATGCAACAATAAACCAAGTCCTTTTTGGATATAAAATCACCTCCAAATAGTGTTATTCTCATCCCCTTTTCTAAAGAATATGCCTATCAAGAAAATTTCTCATCCTAGCTGCAATATTCCTCAAGAAATGCGCCCAACCTCAAGGAAAATTCCCAATGAAGAGTTCAATCCCCCCAATGCAAAAAATTAGCCTCTTCAACCCTCAACTTGACCCAGCAAGGAAGCAATTTTCCGCACATTGATAAGCAAGACCCAAAATGAGAAATTCTTAGCCACCAAATGAGAACTCGACCAAAACAAATAACTCAACCACTAAAAGAGAAAGATCGACCATAATAAGATAAAATCCATCACAAGTGAAGCACGATGAAAATATCTGAATGACCTTCTCTTTATGACCATGTAAGGTGGATGGTCTCAGCACCAAAACCAATATCTATCTCTAGGGTTTTCATCCCAAGATCCAAAGTCACAAGATCTCTCTCAATTTCATTTTTAGAAAAATAACATTGAATAATGAGATAGGGTGCCCTCATTATCCTTTTATTTCCTCGTTGACCCTTTTCAGAGCCTTTTACCCTTTTAATAAATTAAAGTGACTTTATAAACTCAATTTACTTAAAACAAACTTTTAATTAATCACTCAATGCCACTTTTTAAAAAAGTTACTTTTTTTTCTCCGATGACATTAAATAATTAATTAATACCCTTTTTCCATTGACTATAGCCTCCATAAATCACTTATGCTATTACATCAATCTCCTAGAGAGATCATTCAGAAAGGGACATTACAATTCTCCCTTCTCAAGATTGTTTGTCCTCAAGAAACTGCAAACCACAATGCTACAAAATACGCTCACTCTCCCACGTGGCATACCCTATCAACCAATCTCTCCACTTGATACAATACTCCCCGATCACTCAGCTCCTCAATATCCCCTCCAAAACATACAAAACCTCCTTGGGAGTCAGTATCATTCGTCCCCTCTCATCTAGTGGCAGTAACTCTGTGGAAGTGGTAACCTGTGGCCCCAACACCTTCTCGAGGCATGATACATGAGAATACTATGAATCTGACTACCTTATGGAAACTCCAGGTCAAAATCTACCTGTCTAACTATCCATATCACCTTGTAGGGACCATATAGGCACAACCTCATCCTCTCAGTGCCACCTCTCCTCAATGGAAATGGTCTATGTAGCTACACCCTCAAGAAAACCATGTCCCCAATCTCAAAGCTATGCTCCACCCTGTGCTTGTCTGCATACATCCTCTTTCAAATTTGGGTAGTTTGAAAACTATCATGAGTGGTGTCACAACAATACTCACCTAAATGTAACCACTCTATCCATGGCCTCACATAATAATGCAGATACCTCTCAACCCATTTGTTCACCATCTCTTCTTGACCATCCGTCCGAGAGTAGAAACTAGTATTGGAAGTCAAACACGTGCCTGCAAATATGAAAAACTCATTCCAACATGTTCTAAGAAACCCATTGTCCTGATCACTAACAATGACTTTGGGATGATCATGCACTCTAAACATCTCCCCAAGAGATAACTTTGTCACCCATGTTGCCCCATATTTTGAAGAAATCATCGGGAAGTGCGTGAACTTCGATAATTGGTTAATCCATTCACATGTACAATTTGTGCTCTGCACCCTTGAAAAACATGTGATTCAATCTAACAACATGACCTCCCACCTTGGCCTTGAAATGGGGAAAGACTGCATCAACATTGTTGGATGAGTGTGCCCCGACCTGCTCTGCTAAAAAGTCGTACACTCCCCCATATGTCTCAACACAACATACACAAAGTCCCTCTATGAAAACCTCTCTCATATCTCCCTGTAAGTGGTAAAACCACCAGGATCCCATACTAGACTATAAGATGTAAAGAACCCTCTACCCATAGTGTTGATATGCAAGGTGCTAACGCAATAACCCACCTCACTGTTGAGGAAAAGGTATGAAATAATATTAATCAAGAATTTTTGGATCTTGATTGGCTAAGGAAAGATAGATATGAATATCACCTTATATTTATAGCCTCAAAATTTGTTTCCTAATCCACAAGTATTAGTTACAAGGGCTTAGGCTGATTTTTTATAAATAAAAGATTGCTGTAAAATTCAACATTTTTATATAATTTTCTGAATATAACAGATGTGAAAGAAAACGTGGAGACAAAAGAAAAAATAACAAGTCACATATTAACATAGATGAGACAGAATAAAAATCGCTTATTTCATTCCAAGAAATCAAAAGAATCGTTCTCTTTACAAAAATCCCTTAGGGAGTTTGGACCAAAGTCAAACTTAGATGTCCCCGATGAAAACCATACAAAAGGACTTCTGACAAAAAGTAAAAAACTGAAAATTAAAAGCTAGATCAGCTTGCCACAGATTGCTTCCCACTCGACTCTACACAATATCCTTTATCAGTCATGAAATTTAATTCATAAACATACAAGTCTACAAAGACTATCAAATATAGATCAAGACCTCTGAAAACAAGTGTCTGAATGATGTAATTCAACCTTGAATCTTGTTGTCTACAATAGGAACCTGTTGTCATAAAATAGAATTAGAATTTTAATGAATTAAAGAATGAATCAAAACTGAACTATCTCAATAAAACTCAAGAGCAGACCTTAGTATGCTTTCTCTTTTTATTCTCCCCTTGTTCTTCCTTCTCTTTTTACCTTTAAGCAATCAAAATTAGTTGAATTAGTTCAACGACCTCTTTTAGTTAAGTTAACTAAAACTCAACTAACTTTTATTTTAAGGGAAGAATTAATATAATGATGATAAGGGCCTTTAATAAATAATAACTAGTAGGTGGGACCCCTTGTGACTCCCTTTAGTTTCTTAACAAAAATAATCATAACTAGTCAATCAATCAAACACATCCCTCCTTGTGGCTCCCATCATCATTCTCATAATTTGAAAATTAAATATCAATGATATTTTAAACCATATCCCAAAAATATAATATCCAAAATATCCAAAAATAGTATGTTGTCTAAAAACTTCAGCAGTCAACTGTTCTCAACAATCAATACTAAAATATACTCAAAAACCATATTTGCCACTTTGGGAGGCAATTTTCCCTTTGTTTTTGTCTCCCTTTGACTTTTCTAAATTAGCCTTAGGCTGTGTGGAGCCTTTAGGCTTGATCTCACTGATAACATGAGAGCAGTCATCTCTCAAGTGCATGTGGAATGAAACAAATTTGGTTGAATCACTTGAGGGAGAGGAGGGGGCAACAACAAATTTTCCTTTATCATGCGTGTGGTGGGATTCGGTTTTGAGCCTCTTGCATGCATGGGAAGACTGTACAGGTGATCAGTGTGTAGAGTAAATTTGGACATTTGGGTTAATCGGTGGAGAAGGAGTAGGTAGAGAAAAATTGGGCCAACCACAATGTTGGGAGACTGTTGGGTGAACAATCTCCTGCCATTTGTCATTTTCAGAAACTTCTAGTTGCAATGAAACATGAGGTGGGACAGGGATATCAAGGACATGACGGGGTTGGAAGGGAGGAATTTATGGCCTAGGTTGGACTACCCCTTGTCCAATCCAATTGAAAAATCCAACTTGAAAGAGCTAGTTTAACTCTTGTGGATCTGCATCAAAATGTATCAAAAATCTAGGCCTTCTAGGGCCTCTGTTCCAATTCCCTCTGCCCTTGTTATTTTGGCCATGGCTTCCTCTGTTGAAGAAGCTCATCCTGTATGCAACATTTATTAGCAACTAGCTTCTTAAATAAACCACACATGACATCTCTTTAAATATGAAACAAGGT
Organism: Picea mariana; assembly: GCA_032191745.1. Lineage (NCBI taxonomy): Eukaryota > Viridiplantae > Streptophyta > Pinopsida > Pinales > Pinaceae > Picea > Picea mariana. The sequence goes on from JASDQU010100855.1 coordinate 226,806, forward strand.
TTGGCTCAAAAATCACATCAAACCCATGCAATTCAATACATAAAAATCATTTAATATTTGTTAATGAGTAGGGGGTGAATAAGGGTTTTGGGATATCAAAGGGGATATTATTGAGTGGAAAAGTGATAAAATGAAAGGGAGTAGAACATGATTACTGCTCAACAAATCATTAAACAATCAACTGTGTTATAATAAAAAAATCATATCAACTGTGACCCATCTCTGTGTCATCCTTTAATTGTTGTAATACACCGTTTCTTTTTAATTTTAATTCAATTTTAAGAACAGGGTGTGCAAAGTGAATCTGGGAATGTGAGGGGATTCGTAAAGTGAGAAAAAGTGAGAGAATGGTAGGGAAATTAATGGAGACTGCTCATAAAACAAATTAAATAATCAATAATCATAATTATGTATTAAAATCAATCCAAAAAGCACCAACATTCACTGTTTCTCAATTGTGTACCAAACTATTTACTGTTCCAATAATTAAATTTCCTAGAATTTCTCAATTCATAACAGTCTATGCAATCATAACTTATAAATAAAACAATCTTTCCATTCAACAGTCCTGTTTAAGAAAGTGTTGATCCTTTTTTTTTTTAAATAATCGAGAAAATGCACAGTAATATGCTCGACATCTATCCTTGATAATCCATAATGCATCACAATAATAATCAACATCCATTGTTTACCAATTTACAAYTAGGCCCAATTAAAATATGCACATGTCTTTGCAAACAGACTTCAAAGCATGCCCGATATACACATCCTTCATCATATCAATCACAAAACCTTGAAATGAAACAACAGTCAACCAAACAATAAAACCCAAGCCTTATCTCTATGGGTATAAATTTCCTTTAAAACCACTAGTAACATGTACGATGATCCAATATAATATATAAAGTGAACATCACCAACTACACACTATTGGACATAATTGTCATTGATGTCAACAGGAGAAGTAAATATCCAGAAGTCCAAAGCTCAGGACAGGATCAACAATTCGATGATGTTCAAAAAGGCTAGCGCATGAAGAAAGCTATGAAGGAAGAACAAAGTGTAGAAGATGTCGTCGAGATCAGTGGAAGGATTTCACAGTTGATCAAATGCACAGAAATGGTGAGAAGACTCAGCAACCATCCGATCACTGTGAAAAGAACAATTGTCATTTGATTAGAAGTTGACCATGGGCTTAAGGGTCACGAGAGGATCATGACCATCGAAAAGGATGAGAGTTTGACTATCCATATACCCGTCGACCGTGGGATCAAACCCAAGTTCTTGTTGATCAGTCAAATCATTTTCAAGTAGAAGGAACGTTGGATGATTGGTCAAATGACCATATTAAGTCGTGACCATCGGATGTGCAAGCGCATGAATCAACATCCGTTAGATCCAGATAAGGTGCACCCACCTTATGTCAGCGATATGTGAGAGTGGTTTTAGGGGGACCCGCACGAAACCACCCCATTCTGGANATTGATCTAAGCTCCTTGATCTCTGCCATCCAATACTTGCATGTCTAATTCTAGACCCCCCCACTTCATTAAAGGCAATATGGCAAGGGGGATCCAGAATAGAATCTCAACCGCAGAATTAGACACGAAAATATTAATTGTCTGAATCTGCAATGAGGATATGCCTAGGAGTCAGCTAACAGTCCAAAACAAAGAAATGATTTGAGCCATTGATCTAGAGGGCACGTGGAGAGTGATTGACATTTCGCTGACTCGCAGGTCAGGAAAGTCAAAAGAAATGTTGCATGAAACTCACGATAAGCAAGGTCGTGATAGAATCTGGGCCATCGGATCACAGAGGATCAAGGAAGACCTCTAACCGTCGATCAAATATACATCGAGAGATCTATGTCAACATACCACGATAGCAGGCCACATCAGTCAAGACGGTTGCATCCATGTTAGCAAGATCCACGTAAGCAAGGACACTTGGCATACTCAGACACTGACAAGTGTCAAGTTAAGATGACATTTCAGGCACATGCAAAACATGGATTTGAATGACACGTGGCAGGTACTCGGCATGTGTCAATTCTTCTTGTGACGTTAGCAAGTATATGTCACATCGGGATTTTTCATCTCATGAGTTTTTGCATCATAAGAAAATACTCTAAAAGCACAAAGTCTCGAATGCCGAAACTCCGAAAGGGACACGCATCTAGTGTTCTATGTTTTCGGTAGTTTTGGAGAGTTGGAGGTTATGAAGAGTCAAAGGAATAAAAACTGAAATCCCGTCAGCTTTCCATCTCGTCAGAAGATTGAATCACGACCGTTGATTTGGTATAGTGCTCACGCACTCGTTCAAGCTTAGCATTCGGTCACTGCCATTGGTCATATGCTATAAGAATATTAAAAGAAAATTATAACATGTCGCTATAATTGGTAAAGCCTATGGTTATGTAACGCATGGTCATATGTGATGGTTTGAAGGAAGTGCCTTCACGGAATCTGGTCTCTGTAAATATAACAGAGATTAGGCATCGAGTATAAAGGATTAAATTGATCCATGACTGTGATCAATTTATGACAAAAATGAATCGATACAAAGTCATGATTAAAAGAGAATAAATCATGAAAATATGAATAAAGAATAAAAAGAGAAATGATATTAATTAAAGTTTAGATTATCATTTTAAATGAAAAGGTACAATGGTTCAAATAAAGGGACACGTTTTTTTAAATTTCACACTAGTTTGAAGATTATGTAAACAAGAAAAAGTGGTGAGAAGAAAGTGTCTTTACAGTTCAAGTCAGAAGATCAATAGTTGAAGCAGAGTCCAGGAAAAAATACAAATACCTATGTATTAAGGGTGGTTGGGTGGTGCAAGGGCAGGTTGGTGCCTACAGAGGGAGTTGGTTCTTCCTTGTCAGTTGTAGTTGACTAAACAAGGGGGTCATAGCCTCCTACCAGTTGGTGCTAGTAAAACAGGGTGTGGGTGCATCCTGATCAATTGGTGTTGATCAAAGAGGAAGTACATCTTCCTTCTATGTAACATGTAAAATTTTTTTTGCAGTTAATAGAAAAGAATTTGTGGTTTTCCCATTTGGGTTCCACGATAAAATACTGTGTCAAAATTCTGTTTGCATTAATAAATGAAAA
>JASDQU010100855.1:230024-244658 GCA_032191745.1 Picea mariana
TCTTAGTGACAGGATCTTATTCTACACACACAAGCATCATTTTTTAAAAAGTGGCCATAACCCTGATCAAGCCTAGCAAAAACCACAAAGGTGTCTCCATATGCAATAAAGACCATGATGGTAAAAACACAGTGAGAAAAACCATAATGAAAAGTAGACAGCTCTCGACTGTATGCAAGTGCCTGTTTCCATTTGTATTTATTCAACCAATCATAGAAGGACGAGACAGAGACTCGATGATAGAGATTTTTTTTCTTTTTCTTAAAGACCTCCATAATCATTTCACTGATAAACCAATATATGACAACCCCAAAGGTGCTCGAAGGAAGAAAAGACAGTTTAAATCTAAATCAGGCTCCGACAAAAGAAAATGTAGGGAGACAACAAGAGTGCATTCATATTTTAACAATAACACAGAGAGATGATGGTCTTCTGAGACTTCTTTCAACCACAGGAAAAAATACCTTTCGAAAAAGACAAAACAGTGAGCCACACAGTCTTCTTATTACTCCCAGTCTGGGCAACAAAACCAATAGTTAACCACCAAGGAGAGGAAAGAGAGTAGGGTAAAATGGTCGGTGCACATAGTGTGTTAACACTTGCAAAGGAGAGGTGAAATTTAATTGAACAATGATAGTTATTAAAATAAAACACAGATATATAAATATCTATCCATTACTTAAGATCTGAACAACTTGACAACAACACCAGTGAGGACACACACATCCTTTTGACATAACACCGAGATACAAGTTGTATCAATCCACAACCATACAAGCATGTATTAATGTTGGGGTCACCCAAGAATGGATCTTGGGATACTTTGGTGAAAAGACAGTAAGAACGGGCCAACAACCATGACTTGGGATTTGAAGAAAAAAAACACAGTAATTGTTGGCCATCCCTCTGCGATTGGATAAGGGTTACAATCATGACTATGAGGGGATGAAATAACCGGTGGTAATACATAGAACAAAACCTTCATCATCAACACAAAGCCATATCTACCACCATTCACTTATTATTCCATAGAGACCCGTCATGATACTAAACTAACCGAGCAACCAGTCAATGCGCAACTTAAAATACCCAATTTTTTTGCTTGCAATCCCAAACATTTACAGTCATCACAGAGAGTTATAACACACATCTCAACAGTCGAAAATATCAAAAACACACAGAATAAAAGCATCACTGAGCCATCATTTGTTCATACAACAAAGAATACCTCATGGATGTAGAGAAAAAGAAACATACCCATGGAAAAACACTTAAATGGCACGTTGGTCGATCCTTCTTCCTTCCAAGAGCTTGAAAATGTGGAGCTTCACAACCAGTGGATCGAAAAATGCAACAAAGAAACAATGCTAGGGTGATGACCGATAGGGTGATTATGGAGTGACGTGCAATAAATGCACGTCACTTTCATCACCTGGCCTATTCAATTTGAAGTACGAGACAACCCAACAAGCATTACATTCACCAATCAATTAAACCATGTATTCAATGCCAAACCATTTGAAATATGCGACGATATCCATAGCATAGTGAGCCACCCAATATCATTTACATGTTAAAAATTGCCATAAATCCATGCCATAATACCTATTGAAATGCTATATGCGCCCCATTCAAATCTAATGAAATTTGCATAGTCCACTAACCAACAATAGCATAATAGTTAGGACTAACACTAATATCCTTTAACTTTTCCATTCGAACTTGCATACAATCCTTTATCATAGCTCAACATATAACTTCTTTCCCTTTTTTACCTTTTAAGATTTTTTTTTATAGGTTTTTTTCTCGTTTTAATCATGCTACCATTAAAATATCTCTTGCATATATGTGGCTAGGTAATTGATCATAAGGATTAGTGACAAGGTTAAATCATAACATCTGTAAATAACATGCTCCTCATAACCATAAAATTGTTTTGGATCGAAAAAAACATTCCATAAAAGGTATCATCCACCTATTACCATGTCAAAATGAAACCAAGACTGCATCGTCAATAAGGTAGGACTGTGTAGGAAGCATAAAAAACAACAACAAAAAATGTGTGATATGTCTATCCTTGTGCCTCTAGTCTACAAGGGGGTCCCACCTTCTAGTATTATATTATTAACATAGTTAAATAATAGGGCTTAAGAAATACTTTGTGGGTGGAATTCATCGTTATGATTTTAATCGTCAACAAACTAGCTACTCCATAGGGAAATCTGTTTCCAACATATTAGGAACTCAAAATGTCTGGTTTCACAGACCAAGTAACATCAGATCAAGAAGATATAAATCAGAATGATTATGCAACATGGGGAAGTGAGGGGATTTAATGGAAAAATGACCAATAATTTGGGAATAACTCATGGAAAGTGTTAAGTATGAGGGGGTTTATCTCTGTAAGCATAATCATTCAACTAAAAATTGTTCTTGACTTCAAGGAGAAAAAATTTTCTGAACTTGCTCTTTTGGATCTCAAAATGGATGAAGAAAAGGAAAGCAAAAGGGGGATAAAACCAAAAATCTCATAACACAACAGTGAAAGCAGATAACAAATTCAATGATGCTTTCAAGGGGAACATCATGAAAACCTTGTAATCTTGATTGTTATTGATTAACAATACTTTGTAGAAGCGTCATTGTGGCAAAAATGATCCAACATTTTATTTTTGACAAAAATTAAGTCAAAAGAACAAAAAGCAAGAAATATCGTAACATAAATGAAACAACAAAATTGAAATAAGCAGAAATAAAATGACATAAAAAGAAATAGAAGAAATGAAAACTACTAATGTAAAAGCAAAAATGAAAACTACTAATGTAAAAGCAGTAATGAAAACTACTATATTATAGAACAATCCAAACAACGTTAAAATCTTCAAGTTTGTTCCACATAATGTTTTAAGTGGTAACCGTTAGTGCTGCAGGAAAACAATTGCTCCTATAAGTCCTTTAGAATATAAGAATTTTCACCCAGGACAAAAGCGATCTTAAAAGGACCCAATAATAATTTTTGGAACTTTGAATGTCTTCCTCTATCAGCATGAGATGAATCCCACAACAATACCTTCTCATTGACTTTAAATTTGACAACTTTGACACTCTTGTTGAAATATTTTTTAATCGTCTGTTGTCTTCTCTTTATATTACTCAAGGAAAACATCCTTTTCTCCTCTAAAGCCATGAGTGCATTCATTCTTTGAGAAACATCAGAAGAGTTTAATTCTTCGACCTGTAGCATTAACCTTAAGTAGGAAAGTTCCATATCAGTAGGAAGAATGAATTCTTGACCATAAAAAAGTTGGAAAGGATTGCAACTAGTGCTCACCTTGGTGGTAGTTCGATCTTCCCAAAGGGTGTAAGTGAGGAGGGTGTGCCATTGACGAGGCTTATCTTCGATGAGCCTTTTGATAATTCTCACCATATTCTTATTGGTAGACTCTACCTGCCCATTTCCTTGGGGGTAATAAGATGATGAGGTAAAATGTTTAACCCCCAACTTAGCTAAAAATTGGGTCAGCTTGGCAGAAATAAAAGCAGAACCATTGTCTGTAATAATTTCCAAAGGAAGACCAAATCTGAAAAAAATATTATTTTCAAGGAAAGAAATTACCTGCTCATCCTATGAATGTTAAAGTGGGACAAATTTAGCCCATTTTGTAAAATAGTCTACAGTTGTCAAGATAAAAACTTGTCCTATTGAAGACGGAGGTTTAATAGGACCAATAAAGTCCAAAACCCACTTTGAAAAATGAAAGTCTAGGAGGATAGGTTGTAAGGGCATGGCTGAAAGGCGTTCTTTCCCAACAAATTTCTGGCACTTGTCACAAGATCTCAAAAAAACATAAGAATCCATAAATATTGAAGGCCAATAGTATCCTTTTCTGATAATCTAAAAGGTAGTGGTTTTAGCAGAAAAATGACCTCCTACATGAATAACGGAATTTGAGGAACCATGACTTTCTTGCAACCGTTTTTGTGCTTCCTCATTGTTTACACAACGAAGAAACATACCATCGAAATATATCCTAAACAAGAAGTCTCCTATAATGACGTATCTAGCAGATTCGAGATGGATCCTTCTTCTTTGATGAGTGTCTAAGTTATTTGTACATATTTGATTTTGCAAATAGTAAACCAATTTTTTATACCAAGGATGTTTAGACACAGGAAGGATTTGATTATCAATGTAGAATAGTGTTGATAGAGAACTATCATGTTTGTCAATTTATTCATTAATTTCAACATGCTGAGCTAAGTGAAGGGCTAAGTCACGTCCCTTGATAGTGTTAAAAGTCACGATAGTTAAATCATGCTCCTGGATCTTGGCAAGGCAATGTGAAATCTTCCCTGAAAGATAAGTCTGTGAGAGAAGAAACTTGAAAGCGGGTAAAGGGACTTTTACCAACTTGTTCTTACCTAAGATGAAGTGGAACAACTTTTCGACAACTTTAACAAGAGCGAAAGCATGCTTTTCATTAAAAGAATATTTAAACTCATCATCAGACAAGCTTTGAATCATGTAAGCTACTGGTTTTTTGTTACCTTGGTCATCACCTTGCATGAGGATAGCAGAAACTACTTCCTCTGTGGAATTAGTATATATCATAAATTCTTTCTCAAATCCATCTTCGCCAAAACCGGTGCAGAACTGATTGCTTTCTTGATCCCTACAAAATCATTTTCGACATCCTTTGTCCAAGAAAAGGAACGATCTTGCTTAAGCAGATTACAAATTGGCTTGACCATTACAGCAAAATGGCAAACCTACAGACAAAGTTAATAACACCCATAAAAACTTGAACCTCCTTCTTGGAAGTGGGAGCAGGCAGATTTAGGATAGCAACAATCCTTTCAGGATCAATGCTTATTCTTGAATCAGAGACAATGTGTCCAAGGAGCTTGCCCTTGGTAACACCGAAAATAGACTTAGAAGGATTTAGAGAAATGCCAAATTTCCTGCATCACATGAGAACTCTTTTAAGATGACCAAAATAATCTGATCGGTTTTTAGAGTACACAGTTACGTCATCAAGATAGATCTAAATAATCTTGTCGATCAAATCATCAAAAGGTAATTGCATATCTCTTTGAAAAGTGTCACCTGCATTAGATAATCCAAAAGGCATACTTTCATAAGTAAAAGTTCCCCAATGAGTAATAAAAGTGGTTTTATATTTATTTTCCCTTTTTACCTTGATTTGATTATAACGAGAAAAACCGTCAAGTAAGACATTATCTGTGACCCTACAACTTGCTACAAAATGATTTCCATAATAGGGAGAGGAAAGTGGTATTTTATACTAGCCCGATTCAATGCACGGAAATCTATGTATAATCTGATTTGACCAGTTTTTTTTCGAACGAGAACCAAATTGGAAACCCATTCAAAATACTTAACCAAAAAGATGATCCCATCCTTCAACAGTTTTTCCAACTCCTTTTGAATAGTTGCTTCCAGTGCAGGGGTTAATGGGTCTTTGTTTTTGCCTAACTGGTTTTATGCCCTCCTTGATAGGAATGGCATGTTGTATAAGTGCAGGATCAAAACCAAAAAGATCCTCATAAGACCAAGAAAAAACATATTGAAACTCACCAAGCAGCCTAGCGAACTTCATTTTTTCTTCATCAGAACATTGGGCACCTATTTTAACATTCTTTGGAGACTCAGGTGTTCCAATGTTCAAGGAAATGGTTTCACCCACTTTCCTTTTTGACTCCTCTTCTTTATGTTTCTCTTTGTTTCCTACATCACTCGATGAAAATGAAATTTCTAGAGGAGTCAAGCCTTTAGGAATCTTGTTATCTTCCATTGATATAATTTCCTTAGGCTTATAAGGTTCATTTTGAATGAAAGCACAGATGCTCTCATCACTAGGGAAAACCCACCATGACTCTATATTGTCAGGGATGTGTGGACGATACATAGATTGAAAGGTATAGTCAGGTATTTGTGGTAGAAGTTGTTGAGTAGGAGAGGCTGCAAAAACAACTAATCGGTCAGCCATTGAGTTCAATTCCCTTTTAACATGAGTGATGTTGAAAGATAGTAAGTTCGAGATACGTGCCCAAAAAATTTGGGTGTAGCATTTCATTAACGTGTTTCTAGGAGAGTATATCTTACATACAAGGCTTACAACAAGTTCGGAATCCCAAAAAACTGTAAGGTGACCACAACCCAGATTATAGGAATTTTAAATTACTAACAATAATGCTTCAAATTCAGTGACATTGTTTGTGCAAGCAAACTCTAACCTATAGGAAAAGTTGTGAATTTTACCCACAAGAGAGTACAAGATAATACCAGCTTTGTTTCCTTAATTGGAGCATGAACCATCAAAGTGCATATGCCACATCCTGTCATATAAGTTGATTTGTTCCAAGGTAGTGTTGTCCTCATCGACAAATATGGAATACACTCCTAAGTCTTCCTCGAGATAATTCACATTAGGTTGTGGTACACTTTCTATGTAAGGTGAAATTCTCTCCTCTCTTAGGACTATGATGTTTTTACCATTCTGAGGAATGGATAAGTGTGTCCCGTCGAGTGAGAGGTATCCAACCGTCAAAGTTTTCCAATATCTTTCTAAGATGGTCGAGTAGTTACTCACCGGCATATCAATTACCTGAATATTAAGGGTTGTCCTTATTTCAGGGTGCGCGCACAAAACCAAGGTCATGTCCTTGATTTAACCTATGGTCATTTGTTGTAGACTATTATAAGACATCATGCTTTTGGCATTTTCATTTGTACAAGGCAAGCCTATATATTCCATAATAATATTCAACATTACACTTGGGCCCGAATCATCGTCAATGAGGCAACAATGGGCAATCTTATCCATAATCTTTACAGAAATATAAAACAGGGTTTTTTTTATAGGGTGTCTAAAATTATGTACACCTACTTTATTTATATATGAATCCTCTTCATCTATCTCTTCAGAGAGTTTGGCTACAAAAGAAGCTTTTCCTACCATGAAATGTTTTAGATGCTTTTGTTGTTCAGGGCCGACAACCATGTCCAGGAGGGTTGCATCTTCTTTGATGTTGGCCAACTGATTTAGAATGTTGTACTTGGAAGAGGGAAGAGGGGAGGTAGTTCCTTGATTGTGGAGAGCCTTAGGACCCTGAACAGTAGTAGCTGGTGAAGATGAACTTGGTCTAGAAGAAGTGTGGGGAGGATCATATTTTCTTTCAGGAGCATAGGATTTATTCCTAGTATTTATGATCATGACATCTTCTGGCTCTGCAAAGTCTAGGACAACAATAGTAGTTCAGGTCTCTTACCAAAGATTTTATCTCTGGCATTCTTCTTTACCTCACAAGTACTTTCCTCATGGTGTTCCTCGCAAAAGTTACACCAACTACGAAGCATGATAGTTTTAGGCTGAAAATTATTTGGATTTCTAAAGGGGGGTGCAGAAGAAGATAAAGCTCCAGGGGTAAGAGAGGGGACATTTCCTTGCCGTTCATACACTATCATTCGATTATTCATGTCTTGTACAAGTTGTAAGAGGGAGGACATGTCTATCTGTTTAACTGAGTCTTCCTTAGGAAGCCTTGTTCTTTCAATTTGTTCTTCATACTCTAAACAAGTGTGCAGAGAGGAACCAAGGTTATCAATGGCCTTTTCCTCAAGCCTATGACGATAGGGGGAAGTTAATGCATGGAAGAGGCTTGGTTCTAAGGTCGAATGAGTTCAGGGATTTCGTTGTATAATTTGGTGAAACACAAGTTGAAGGACTTGATAGTCTCACCATCCTTATAAGAGATGTTATTGTACTCTCGTAACTGCTCAACTAGGCTTTTGGATTTCCCATAGGTAGATTTGAACCAATATACTAACTCCTCCCAAGTAGATAAAATATTAGCAGGGATATCAAAGAAATCGGTCGCAACCTTCCCTTTAAGGGAATTCACAAATAAGTGTATACAAGTATCGTTGTCATTGGATCCTGTGTTGTGAAAGGCATTAGAAAATTCCACCAAGTGTTCATTTTCGTAGTGAAAATGTTATTCCCTGAAAACCTAGGGAGATTCTCTTTGAATTTAGGAAGTGGATGAGTAGCAGGTGCTAGGTTAAGAGGGGAGGAAACATGCCATGAGGTAGTTGTAGCATCTTCTCCAAATTGAAAAAGCCCATACTTTTTAATGACTTTGGAGGGGTTTGTAGTAGATTGGAAAGGGACTTGGTGACTATATAAGCTACCAATCACTGACGAAGCTGAAGATTGAGATGAAGAAGCACCTCCAGTGCCACCAGAGCCACCACTAGATTCCATCTTGTGAATGATAGGTAAGGGAGAGAAAGATGAACTAGATGAATTAGACAAAGTTCTCCTTAGAGAAATTTGTTGGGTTGACAACACAACGCTCCTTCTTCCTATTTCAGCAATAGGATTAATTTCCAATGATAAACCTCTTCTTCTCCTAGAAAAATGAGGGTCTAAGGACATGAAAAGAAGATCGACAACTGAAGGAAAAATAATTCTATGGCTGATTCCTAGGTTGTCTTTTCCTAGATTCCCAATGTTTTTGGGCACTTATGTCTTGTTCAATGGCTTCCCATGAGCGATTGAGCTCAACCCGGGTATTAGCAGTATCTAAGATGGTATTAAACAAGTTTAAAGCAATGTTGGTCTGATCTTGAAGACTGGGCTCGATATTGGGCTGCCTTACAACAGGTACATTCATTAAGAAATGAAACAGTCAAAGAATCAATATCATAAATGTAGATATATTCAATCATAATCAAGTATAAAAATCAATCAGAGAGATATGGAAGATCTCCCTAGTATGGTCGCCAAATAAATGTTGAGGAAAAGATATGAAATAATCTTACTGAAGCATTTTCGGATCTTGCTTGGCTAAGGCAAGATAGTCAGGAATATCACCCTATGATTATAGCCTCAAAATTTGTTTCCTAATCCACAAGTATTAGTTACAAGGGCTTAGGCTGATTTTTTATAAATAAAAAGTTGTAGTAAAATTCAACATTTTTATATAATTTTCTGAATATAACAGATGCAAAAGTAAATGTGGAGACACAAGCAAAAATACGAAGTCACATATTAACACAGATGAGACAGAATAGCAATCACTTATTTCATTCCAAGAAATCAAAAGAATCATTCTTTTTACAAACATCCCTGAGAGAGTTTGGACCAAAGTCAAACTTAGATGTCCTCGATAAAAACCATACAAAAGGACTTCTGACAGAAAGTAAAAAACTTAACTTTAAAAGCTGGATTAGCTTGCCACATATTGCTGCCCACTCAACTCTGCACAATATCCTTTATCAGTCATGAAATTTAATTCATAAACAGACAAGTCTACACAGACTATCAAAGATAGATCAACACCTCTGAAAACAAGTGTCTGAATGATGTAATTCAACCTTGAATCTTGCTATCTACAATAGGACCCTACTGTCATAAAAGAGAATTAGAATTTTAATGAATTAAAGAATGAATGAAAATTGAACTGTCTCAATAAAACTCAAGATCAGACCTTAGTATGCTTTCTCCTATTCTCCCCTTGTTCTTCCTTCTCTTTTTTTCCTTTAAGCAATCAAAATTAGTTGAACTAGTTCAACTACCTCTTTTAGTTAAGTTAACTAAAACTCAACTAACTTTTAGTTTAGGGGAATAATTAATATAATAATAATAAGGGTCTTTAATAAAAATAACTAGTAGGTGGGACCCCTTGTGACTCCCTTTAGTTTCTTAACAAAAATAAACATAACTAGTCAATCAATCAAACACATCCCTCCTTGTGGCTCCCATCATCATTCTCATAATTTGAAAATTAAATATCAATGATATTTTAAACCATATCCCAAAAATTTAATATCCAAAATATCCAAAAATAGTATATTGTCCAAAAACTTCAGCAGTCAACTGTTCTCAAAAATCAATACTAAAATATACTCAAAAACCATATTTTCCACTTTGGGAGGAAATTTTCCCTTTGTTGTTGTTGTCTCCCTTTGACTTTTCTGAATTAGTCTTAGGTTGTGTGGAGCCTTTAGGCTTGATCTCACTGATAACATGAGAGAAATCATCTCGCAAGTGCATGTGGGATGAAATAGATTTGGATGAATCATTTGAGGGGGAAGCAACAATTTTTCCTTTATCATGTGTGTGGTGGGATTCATTTTTGAGTCTCTTTCTTGCGTGGGAAGATTGTACAGGTGAGTGTGCAGGGGCAATTTAGACATTTGGGTTAACCGGTGGAGGAGGAGTAGGTAGAGACAAATTGGGCTAGCCACAATGTTGGGAGACTGTTGGGTGGACAATCTCCTTCCATCCATCATTCTCAGGAACTTCTGGTTGCAATGAAACATGAGGTGGGACAAGGATACCGAGGACATGCTGGGGGTTGGAAGGCAGACATTTATGGCCTAGGTTGGACTACCCTTGTCCAATCCAATTGAAAAATCCATCTTAGAAGAGTTGGTTTAACTCTTGTGGATCTACATCAAAATGTATCGAAAATCTAGGCCTTCTAGAGCCTTTGTTCCAAATCTCACTTCCCTTGTTATTTCGACCATGGCTTCCTCTGCTGAAGAAGATCATACTATATGCAACATTTATTAGCAACTGGATTCTTAAACAAACCATACATGACATCTCTTTAAATATGAAACCAAGTTTGGCTCAACAATCACATCAGACCCATGCAATCCAATCCATAAAAATCATTTAATACTTGTTAATGAGCAGGGGGTGAATAAGGGTTCTAGGATATTTGAGGGGAATATTGTATTGAGCGAAAAAGTGATAAAATGAAAGGGATTAGAAAATGATTACTACTCAACAAATCATTAAACAACCAACTGTGTTATAATAACAAAATCATATCAACTGTGACCCATCTCTGTGTCATCCTTTAATTGTTGTAATACATAGTTTCTTTTTAATTTTAATTTGATTTTAAGAATAGGGCGTGCAAAGTGAATCTGGGAATGCAAGGGGATTCATAATGTGCAAAAAAGTGATAGAATGACAGGGAAATTAATGGATATTTTTCATAAAACAAATTAAATAATCAATAATCATAACTCTATATTAAAATCAATCCAAAAAGCACCAGCATTCATTGTTTCTCAATTGTGTACCAAACTATTTGTTGTTCCAATAACTAAATTTCCCAAAATTTCTCAATTCATAACAGTCTGTGCAATCATAACTTATAAATAAAACGACCTTTCTATTCAACAATCTTGTTTAACAAAGCATTGATCCTTTTTTTTTTGTTTAAATAATCGAGAAAATGCACAGTAATATGCTCGACATCTATACCTGATAATCCATAATGCATCACAATAATAATCAACATCCACTGTTTACCAATTTACAATTGTACCCAATTAAAATATACACATGTCTCTGCGAACAGACTTCAAAGCATGCCCGATATACACATCCTTCATCATATCAATCACAAAACCTTGAAATGAAACAACAGTCAACCAAACAATAAACCCCGAGCCTTATATTTGTGGGTATAAATTTCTTTTAAAACCATTGGTAACATGTACAATGATCCAATATAATATATAAAGCAAACATCACCAACTACACACAGGCATCGTTTTTTTTTAAAATTGGCCATAACCCTGATCGAGCCTAGCGAAAGCCACACAGGTGTCTCCATATGCAATCAAGACCATGTTGGTAAAAACACAGTGACAAAAACCATAATGAAAAGAAGACAACTCTCGACTATATGCAAGTGTATGTTTCCATTTTTATTTGTTCAACCAATCATAGAAGGACGAGACAGAGACTCGACGATAGAGTGTGTTTTTTTTTTTTTTAAATACCTCCATAATCATTTCACTGATAAATCAATATTTGAAAACCTCAAAGGTGCCTGAAGGAAGCAAAGACAATTGAAATCTAAATCAGGCTCTGACAAAAACAAATGCATGGAGACAACAAGAGCGTGTCCATCTTTTAACAATAACACAGAGAGTTGATGGTCTTCTGAGACTTCTATCAACCACAAGAAAAAATAACTTTTGAAAAAGACACAACAGTGAGCCACACCTTCTTTTTATTACTCCCAGTCTCGGCAACAAAACCAATAGTTAACCACCGAGGAGAGCAAAGACAGGTAGGGTATAATGGCCAGTGCACATAGTGTGTTAACACTTGCAGAGGAGAGGCGAAATTTAATTGAACAGTGGCAGTTATTAAAAGAAAACACATAGATATAAATCTCTATCCATTACTTAAGATACGAACAACTTGACATCAACACCGGTGAGGATGCACACATCCTTTTGACATAACGTCGAGATACAACTTGTATCAATCCATAAGCATACATGCATGTATTAACGATGGGGTCACCCAAGACTGGATCTTGGGATACTTTGGTGAAAAGACAGTAAGAATGGGCCAACGACCATGAATCGGGGTTTGAAGAAAAAGAAAACACAGCAACTGTTGGCCATCCCTCTGCGACTGGATAAGGGTTACAATCATGACTGTGAGGGGACGAAATAACCGACGATAATACACATAAAAAATCCCTCCATCATCAACACAGAGCGATATGTACCACCATTCACTTATTATTCCACAGATACCCATCATGATACTAAACTGACCGAGCAATCAGTCAATGTGCAACTTAAAATACCCAATTCTTTTGCTTGCAATCCCAAAAATTTACAGTCATCACAGAGAGCCATAACACCCATCTAAACAATCGAAAATATAAAGAACACACATAATCCAAGCATCATTGAGCCATCATTTGTTCATACAACAGAGAATACCTCATGGATGGAGAGAAAAAAAAACATACCTGTGGAAAAACGCTTAAATGGAAAGTTGGTCGAGCCTTCTTCTTTCCAAGAGCCTGAAAATGCAAAGCTTCACAACCAACGGATCGAAAAATGCAACAAAGGAATAATGCTAGGGTGATGACCGATAGGGGGAGTATGGAGTGGCGTGTAGTAAATGCACATCGTTTCCATCACTTGATCTATTCAATTTGAAGTACGAGACATCCCAACAAGCATTACATTCACCAATCAATTAAACCATGTATTTAATGCCAAACCATTTGAAATCTGCGACGATATCCATTGTGCACCACCCAATATCATTTACACATTAATCGTTGCCATAATTCCATGCCATAATACCTATTGCAATGTTATATGCGCCCCATTCAAATCTAATGAAATTCGCATAGTCCACTAACCAACAATAGCATAATAGTTAGGAATAACACTAATATCCTTCAACTGTTCCATTCAAACTTGCATATAATCCTTTATCATAGCTCAAGATATAACTTATTTTCCTTTGCTACCTTTTAGGATTTTTTTTTATAGCTTTTTTTCTTGTTTTAATCATGCTACCATTAAAATATCTCTTGCATATATGTGGCTAGGTAATTGATCATAAGTATTAGTGACAAAGTTAAATCATAGCATCTATAAATAACATACTCCTCATAACCATAAAACTATTTTGGATCGCAAAAAAAATTCCACAAAATGCATCATCCACGTATTACCATGTCAAAATGAAACCAATACTGCATCGTCAATAATGTAGGACTGTGTAGGAAACATCAAAAACAACAACAAAAAATGTGTGATATGTCTACCCTTGTGTCTTTAGTATACAAGGGGGTCTCACCTACTAGTATGATGTTATTAACATAGTTAAATAATAGGGCTTAAGCAATACTTTGCAGGTGAAATTCATTGTTACGATTTTAATCATCAACACTAACTTCCCCTGATAATCCAAGCAACCCTAAGTCTTAGAAACTCGATAAACTCTTTAGAAGATTTCTCCTCCAAGCAACCAATCTTATGCACCCCGGGAGTAAACTTTGGAAAGAAAAGGTTGGCAATCTCATCTGTGTTGATTGTTGAGCTATCAAGCACTGTAATCCTAAGGTCCCAAGATAATCTACATGAAGAACCATCATGTTGACGTTGCACCCCTCTGATCATAACCATCTGATCAACAAGCTCAGACTATGATCTCCTCTCCTGGAGCCCCGAGATAAAATCCATGAAAGGACTTAACTCACTATCATGAATCGTGTCTCGCTAAGGAATCTCAGTGAATTCAAAGTATGCCAACCTGCGGATAGACTCAATCCTACATATCATGAGGGAAAATATTCCTCGCCATGTAGAACAAAGCTCAACAAATCCTTTCACAACATCCCCACAATGATGCAAACCAATCACTGACACGACCCTGTCGATCATCCTCATCATATGAAGCAGTCTATCACTACGATGGATGTCAAGATCCCAACAACAAATTGGAAGTCCATCACTCCCAATTCCTACTGAAATATCTTTGAACTGATCCAACAAAGTCTGGATCTCCTCCTGTGCACTCTACACACTGATCACATGGTCCATATGAAATACCTCTATCATGTCCAGAATTTCCCCTGTCTCATCCAAATGGCTCCATTGATACTCTATTGTCTTGTTGTATACCATGAGAGAATACAATAACAATAATATATGCATTTTCCACAACCTGCAAGACTTGAAAGTGACTAGTGTGTTGGTCAACCCCTAGGGCATGACCAAGAACTCATAATGAAGTCGGGAAGCGGACCTGTGAGTATCTT